>VDFB02156784.1:0-29003 GCA_007258455.2 Sequoia sempervirens | reverse complement strand
GTACACCTCCAGATGAAGCGCACGGTTATGAGATGGTTGTGTGGGGAAGTCTTGTTTAGAAAATGTAAAAATGTTAGGTGTGGTGATACTTGCAACCATAGCTTGGAATTGTTCTGCATCTAGATTTGCAGGGACAGTAGATGATGCCAAAGCTTCTTCTAGAATCTTTTTGTGTGCAGATGAGATTTTGAGTAACTCCATGATGGAGATATGTGCAGGGGTTCTTTTTAATTGATCCAAGACATTATAGCCACTAGGGTTAGACCTTGGATTGGATGTGGAATTTCTGCTTGGTTGGGATGGTGCTGCAATGGTAACCTTTCCACCTCTTGTGGTGACTCCACAATTGGCTTGGGCCCCTTTGATGGTGATGACTCCACAAAAATCGTCTAAACAAGCGACAACACCCTCGTATGTGTGGTTGACATTTTTATAAGCCCCTTTTCCTTTGTCTTAATCTTTGTTTCCTTTGTTGCCATGATTCGGCATCAGATTCGTGTAAATCTTGAGATCTTTGTTTCTTGATGGTGCTTCCACATCTATGATTTTGTCATCTATGAGGTCTTGAATTAGATTTTTCAGCCTCATGCAGTTGTTTCTCGTGTGTCCCTTGAGTTTGTGGAAGTCGCAAAGATAATTCTCATTATACCATGGTGGCTTGATCGATGGTTCCTGATAATTATTGTGTAGGGACCGTTATCAATTTTTCATCTACCAATCTTTTCATGATTGCTTCAGCAGGTTCCCCAAGGGGTGTGTATTTTCGTTTGGGGAAGAACTTGTTTTGCTGTGGTCCTCCCTGATTATCAGTGTTGTTTGTGTTTTGGTTATGGGATGGTTGGACCACAGTATTGACTTGTCGATTGCTTTGATTGGTATTTTGGTGTTGTTGTTGTTGGGATGGTGGATTGTTCTTCCCTGGGGCACTAATGACAACCTTGGCATCAACGACACCATCGTTGGTTACATTATGATTCTTTGCCCATGTTCGTGGTTTTTCATGATAACTGGATGATGAGCGACCTTCTTGATATGATGAAGTTTCTCCTTGTGTGGCAAGGGCTCATTCGATATTGAGCGCCCTAGGGATCAACTAGTCATAAGTGGTGATGTTTTGCATTTTGAGGTGGAAGGCCAAGGGCCCATCAAGATTCGCAATGATAGTTCCCACTTTTTGCTCTTCAGGCATGGACCACTTGCTTCGATTAGCTTTGGATCGCCATCATTGTAAGAAAGCACCGAATGATTCATTTTTCCCTTGTTTGAGAGTTGATAATTCCTGTAAGCTAACCTCCATGGGAGTGTTGAAGGAATAATCTTGTATGAAGGCATCTATGATTTCCTAGAATTTTTTGATTCCAGAAAGTCGAGAAAACCAATCAATAGCATTTCCAGCCAAGCTTCTTGGGAATAATCTCATTAAGTATGTTTCGTCGTAAGCCACCTCCATGCAATGTACTTGGAATTCCCTGATGTGATCTTCAGGGTTACCCATTCCGTGATATTTGTCAAATATAGGGATCTCAAACCTTTTTGGGAACAATTTCATTTCTACGCTCCTATCAAATGGATAAGGGCATAGGTTTTTTTGTGGTTTTGGTGTCCTTCCTGATTGAAGGTCAAGCACTTTTGCAGCTTGAGCAGCTTGTGCAGCTTGTGCGACTTGAGCAGCTTGTGGAGCTTGTGCATCTTGAGCAGCTTGTGTGGCTTGTGTAGCTTGTGTAGCTCGTTGTTGTTGTTGCAACAAAGCTTGGGCTTGTGCCACTTGTTGTGCTTGTTGTTGTTGCAGCGATGTTTGAGCTTGATTTTGCTGTGAAGCTTGAGAAGCGTGCGTGGCTATAGGCACTTGCTGAATTGTTTGATATTGTTGGAGCAATTGTTGGTATGCTTTGAATGCAGCATTGTAATGGCTTACTTGGCTTGGTTGCAATGGTGGTGGTGGTGGGATCAGAATTGTGTTGGATGGAGTGGTGAGAGTTTGAGATGCGCTTAGAGCGATGGTGGTGGTGGGAGGTTGCAATGTAAGGGGTGTGATGGGGGTAGTGGAAGTTTGAGGTATAGTGGATGTAGTGGTTGGAGTGAATGTGGTGATAGGTGCATTTGGGATGGGTGAAGGGATAGGAATGGTGGGACTAGGTGAAGTGGTAGGAATGGTAGAGATGAGCGAAATAGTGGGTCTTTGAGAGACCGTATTTTGATTAGCTATCATGCGTTGGTTTGATGTGGATGGTGTGTTTGAAAGATGTGATGTACCCCCTTGGTTGGATGAATTGATTTGGATGGGGTGATTTATGTTAGGGAAAGGTGGAAGTTTAGGTAAAGGGGAGATCCCTAAACCAAAATATGGTGTTGACGTGGTGGGAGGTGTGAATGGTTTGAATGGTGGAAAATTTTCTTGTGCAAATGAAGAGACAAATCCGTAGGGTCTCTCTATTTCAGATGAGCTTGCTTGTACCAAAGGTCTAGACACTTGCGTGTCAAGGGAAAATGATGAGGTGGTATGGTAAGGAACCTCAGATGTATCGATAAATCCAAGTGGGTTGTAAAGTGGATTTTGATGCGTGTTGAAGAGGGTATCATCCTCATTGATAGTAGGTTCTATAGAAGTAATGGAAGTGGTTGATTGTGGAAGGATGTTTTGGTCATTTGGTACAAGAAGCGCATCCTCAATAGTGTTGAGAATTGATGGATTTATTTTAGTCATTGCGCGAAGAAACTTTTGTAGTTTTGGTTGTTTGAGCATCTCAAGAACTTCTTCCTCACTTAGTTTTGTTAGTGTGATGTCTTCCACCAAGACCTCTTTTTGTGGATCGTGTGTAGTGATGGTGAGGTCTGGAAGTGGTGTGTTTTGGATTTCTAGAATGTTTTGGCTTAGATCACTTGTGGTTGATGTTTCTTGATTTAACTCCATGTTCCTCTTGTGTTGTGATCTTGTTTGAACCATAAAAGAGCAAACTAGGATGTGTAAAAGATCAAAGATGTGAAGATGAAAGGTGTATGATATATGGATGAGAATGGAAGTTTTGAATTTGTATTGAAAATCTTGATGTGATGCTAGGTACTTTGGGTTTGCTTTGATTGATGTTTGTTTGATGTTTAGACTTTGAATTCTGTCTTTTGAATGTTGATGTTTGAGCAAGAGATATCCCCAAGATGTTTGGATGATGATCTAAAAAAGATAACTAATGCTCATAAAGGATAATTTGATTTAGGAGTGAGAATAGGATGTGTCTACTCACAAGCTAACCAAAAGATAATCCAAATTAGTGATGGGAGAAGGATGCATCTATCCACCATTAATTTGAACAAAGTGATAATTCAACTAAGCATGTGCAAAAGGATTCATTCACACACTTGAGTTGAACAAGTTTGATGTTTGAAGAATTCAAAGTCTCATGTTTGAAAAGTTTTGATGTCTACCAAAGGAGCCTAGCATAGTTGTGTCAAGATTTTCTCAAAATGTTGGTGAGATGTTTATGGTTGATGATGTTTTTGATGGATGAATGTTTGTTTTGATCTTAGAATGACCCTAGTTTAGACTTTTGTTTAACAAGACCAAGGTATTGAAGAACATGTTATGCCCTAAGCAAGGTATCCAATCCCTTGAAACAATCTTGGATTTCATGTGTAGTAAAATGAATATAAAGTGGGGTTGTCTCTTGAAGCATGTCTATAGAAATTAGCCAACAACTTTTCTCTAAAATCATATAACCTTTTGAGTCTTTGTTGATGTTGTTTTGGGCTAAGTTTCTTTTTCTTGGGTTTTTGTATCTTGACCTTGCGAGAAATCATTGAAAAGACATGTGTGGGGCTCAATTGCTTATCTTTGCTTTTAATGACTTCTTTTTACCAAATACACTTTCTTGATTATGTTTCAAACTAAAGATGTCCTATGTCAAAATTCCTTTTCTTCCCACAAAGTGTTGTGTGGGAGTTCCAAGAAATTGAGGCAAAGGGATTTCCTAGGTTAACCCTAGTTAGAGCAAATGACGATATAAATTCAAGTGCTAAGAAACCTCTAAGGACATAATCCCAAGGGAAGCAACAACACTTAAATTTGTCAAAAGGTATTTTCTCTATCAAAAGGGGTTTGAAATTTGCATGATCATGTTTAAGTGTTTGTTTTCCAATGTTTACGAACAAGCATGTGTTTTTGTAACCCAAAAGCATGTACAATCCTATGGATGTGATAGACAATGTTTGTTGAGTCCCCACTTGGACAAGTCCAGCTACGCCTACTTTTAGCGGATGGTTAGATGCTTGACCCCACTGGCTCCCCTCCACGGCACTCACTTATATCGGGGCAGCCAAGCACCAACACCCATGAAACTCCCATGGCATGCTTTCCATCTCTACTAAAAGCCGTAAAATTGTGGGGCGGCTTCAGAACGACCGTTCTTGCACCAACAAACAGATAGGATTTTGGCCTTTTCTAAACAAGGGTTTTAATAAGGACTTTCCTTTCGTAGGAGTTGACCCAACGTGGCAAGAGTCCCCTTTCGGATCCATCTTGTCAGAGCCAACCACGTGATAATGGCGTTTAACCAATACCCACATTTATATCCCGGCTGGAAATACTCTTGGCTTTAGAGTGTTACCGGTTGAGTCGTTCCCTTGGGTGAGTACTTTTTCCCCAAGGCAGGCCCTCTAGGATAAACAAAAGCGAATGAAGAACAATATTCGTAACTCGATCAATCCTTGTAGGCAACAAGGAGAGAGAATATACGCAACAAAGTCCCCACTCACACTCGCACAATAGTTTGTTCAATTTTAAGCCCAAATCGAAGTGTGGAGGTGATTGCTTTATCTCAACCCAAAGTCATGGAAAAGACCTTTTGATTCTCAAGATCGCTATAAAGCGCGAGAGAAGCGCATACGTCCTTTTCCAATGGCTTTAGTCTAAGTAAGCCTTCACAAACAAACAAAACTACACTTGTTCTTTTTAAACCCTCAAAGCAATGATGATTTCGTTTTAAAGCACCAAATGAAGTGTGAGAAATTGCCTTGTTCAATTGTTAATCCAATAAACCAAATCTAGTAAGTTGTGATCCTAAAGTTCATTTTAGCCTTTGCAAGAAATGAAAAAGGTTCTTTTTAAGCCCAATTGAAAACTAGTGTCCTAAGAAGGAGAAGGATGACAAATTCTTTGAAGAAGTGTTAAACAAACACTTAAGTGTTAAAAAACACTTTGATTAGATAAAATATCATCCCCATGCTCCTCTTTCTTTTGATTTCGATTTCCAACCTGCAAAAGTGATCAAAATGTTAGATGAGATCAAAAGAAACAAAAGGATATAGGGGTTAGACAAACCATTTACCAAAACACCCTAAAACTTAGCTAAGTTATCATGTGTTTTTATTTTAAATGCAAATTTAAAAATTTTAACTAATTTATAGTTAAGAAACACCTATACCATTGGATAGCTTGTAAAATTCTACCCTATTTTAAAAAAAAAAAGCATCAAAAAAGACCTACATATGACCAAGATATGGTCATTTTAAAATTGACTCTAAAAACACTAAAATAGTGATCATATGCGGATTAATGAATAGTGTTGTCAAAAAACAGCGAAATTTTATAAAAAAATGTGTTAGATTTGAGGCATATGCCCTCCTTCTAGCGCCAATATGTGAACCATTTGAATCTAGACCTTGCACAAACACAATAAACATGCAAACAATTAGATCAAACACAAGGTTAGAAACAAATGATTCCTCAAGAAATCCATTTGAAATTTGCAAAAGATAAGAAATGAAAATGAAGAACACAAATGAAACAATTAAATCCTATCTAATGCAAGCAAACTCTTGATCTCTTGAGGGAGTTGGTGCCAATTTGATGTGGAAATTGGCCCTTTCCCAACTCCTTTTGCAAGCTTGATGATGAACGAATGAAGAAGAATGAGAAGATAGTGATCCACTTGATGAAGACTTTGAATGTATGCTCCAAGCTAAAATCTGCAAAAAACCTAGCTATGATTCAATGAGATGGATGAGAATTGCTAAGTATTTTAGCATGGTAACTTTGCTTGAGATGTGGATGATCAAATGCATGGTGAAGCATTCTATTTATAGAATGTTGAAATGGAAACAAAGCCAAAATAGAGCAATGTGGGACAAATATTTGGCCAATGGAAAAATGCCACTTGTCCAAATGTGATTGGATGAGGAATGAGCAAGTTTTGACAAATGTGCCAATAAATGCATTTTTGAATTTGAATTTTGAGAAAAGACATGTAAGAGGGGGAAAGAAAATTGCATTGAATGCCACTTGGCTCAAGGCAAGGTCATGTAAGAAGAAGTAAATGCCTTGTTGGAAGGACTTGTAAGAGAGAGTAAATGACATGTTGGAAGGACATGTCATTCAAATTTTGAATTTGAAATAGAAGAATATTCCTCCAAAAGATGCTTTGTTGAGGGAAAATGAAGATTTAATAAATCAATAAATTAATTTATTTGTGCAAGTGGAGATATCTAGAGAATGCAAGTGGTGAGATTAGCATTTAATCGGTTAGATTAAATAAATGATGATTATGTTAGTTTAATGATGATTAGGTGAGTTGACTTATTTTGACTTAGATTTTTGGATTAATTTAAATCAAACAAGAGGAAATGATTTAATGAGTTTAATTAAATAAACATGTTTTGATTATTTAATTAAAGAGATTGAAGTAAGATTAAATAAGATTTTAATTTATTCAATTTAATAGATAGACTTTAGAGATTTAATTAAATAAAATTAATTATTTAATTAAAATAGGGATAATTAGATCAGATGAATTGATTTAATTAACAAGGGAAAGTGACTTAATTAGACAAAAATAATTTATTTAATTAAGAGACGAATATTGATGAATTTAATCAGATAAGGGAATTTGATTAAACAGCTAGACCGAGGGATGATTTAGGAAGAAACGATGTTAGTAGATCAGAGTTAGATGCGCAATGTCAACTTGTACATTTTGCGTGTCTACACTATGCTTGATTGAGAAGACAATGTGTGACTTAATTAACTTGGTTAACTCTTGCGCCATTAGCACTTCAATTTTAGGGTTTACTGGTCTCTACTTTTGTCAAACTGGTTTTGCACCTTCTATCAGCTTGATCGTGTGCTGAATGATATCATGATCATATCCCTCTAGATCATCATAGGACCAGGCCACTACTCCATATTTCTCATAGAAACTGATGAGTCTTTCTTTATCATGGTGCGAGACATCTTTCCTGACTCAAAGATTCCTGCCATTTGAGACCCGAAGGTCTACGTAATCAGTTTTGTCTACTATGAACTTCCGTCTATCATTTCTTGCATCATCACAATTAAATTTTTTTTGAGAGTAACCAATCCTTTCAGAAGGTTGTTAGATTTGACCTGCATAATTTGTCCTTCATAAGCTTCGACAATCTTTGGTTGAAGTTGATCGACAAATTCCCTCGACTACTGGATGAATGAGGTGATGTGTTCATCACTTTCAAAAACCTGCCAACTCTGATCATTGTCAGGAATCGCTGGTCGGACTAGTACTCGTATTGAATGTTCATTATGTATAAGGTCAGAGGCAAGATCAAACTGAGCACCAATCACATCCATGCGATCTACATCATTATTTTGTCCTTGGGGAATAGTCTGGATGTTGAAGGCTTAAAAAGTCTCAACTAGGTCCCAGACTTAGTGCTAATAGGATCTCATGAGGACATTCCTTGCCGCGGAAATCCCTCAGAATTGGTTGACTACCAATTCAGAATCTTTGAACACCATTAATTGCTTAATTCCCATTCGCTTCGCAAGGCTTAAACCTTGAACTAATCCTTCATATTCATCCTTATTGTTTGAACAAGTGAAATGAAAATGGAAAGACCTTAGCAATTTTTCATCTTGTGGGGATATTAGACATATCCCCGCTCCAGCACCTACTTTACCTCTTGCTCCGTCAAAGTACAACGTTCATAGCTCATTTGTTTGGCTACCTTCAGACTCTTTGGCAACCTTTGGGAGCACTTGGTCTTCATCATAAATTACATAGGTTCCTGTAGCATGATAATTGCTGAAAGGGTCACTGTCCATGTGTTCACTCAATAGAGCATCTTCTTGGTCATCCCGGTCTCCACTCACCTTTTCTTCCTCTAGTAATTCAACGCAATACATTTCTTACTTGGTGAAAGAGGTATGCATGGCTTCAAAATTGATCAGGGCTTCATCCACTACATGTTCAAAATACAAAGCCTCCGATTCTATCTTCATTTTTGAATTGTGCTTGGTTCTAAGAATTAGATGTGACCAATCCAAGGATAGGTATCTACCCACCTTTGAAGTAAATTCTCGGGATAGACAGAGACCGAACATAGGAGGAACATCTATGATCACAGTGTCTTGCGACACTGTGATAGAGTTAAAGGAAGTGCCTTGATGACACCTATGGTTTCAACTTTGTTCCCATCAAGCTGCATTACCCCCATTTTAATAGGTTCATAACCGAGTCCTAAAGCTTTGGCTATCTATTTAGGCATAACCGTGGTGCTAGCACCAAAATCAATCATAACATTGTGCAATAACTTCTTTCTTATAATGAGAGTCAAGAAGAAGGGTTGGGGCTTCAACTTATCTCTAACTCCGACAAGGGATTCTTTTGTATTGTTCGTAAAAACTTTAGTCGACGATATTTGATTAACAACCTCTGCATTGGCTAACTACTCTGTTGGCGATGCACTGACCTCTTCTTGAAGCGCCTTCTGTAATAGCATTTTTTGCTCTGGGATAGCTAGAATGTCCCATAGAGACACATTAGCTGATGACTTCTTCAATTGTTCTACCACATTAAAAGTTGACAAACTTGGAGGTTTATGCTCCTTGGCTCTTGTTATAATAATTTCCTTTCGTGGTTGAGATGGTAGTGGGGCGGTAGAAGTGCCAGGAATCTAATTGGAAGCACCTTTGAGTTGCAGGCTGGCTAGATGCGGAACAACTAACTCGTCGGTAAATCTCCTCTTTGAGTGCATGTTATAATCAGATTGCACTTGCGGTGTTTTGGATATGAACGTATCATTAGCAAACACTGCTTCTTCTTCCTCCATCCATGAGAAAAGCACGTGATCAGGAGCGATGTCAGATTCTTGTTGTAGAGACATTCCTTGCATTTGCGTGGTAAGAACCGCACTCTCCATTTGTGGCAAGGGATATACATAACCCCCATGGTCTGGCATCGCGCCTTGGCTACATTGTTCCGCCACCTTTTGTTGTAAGTTGCCATGTGGACAATTCTGGGGCATATGTGCATCACTGCAAGGGAAGCACCACAAATTGATGTCATCAATGAGGTTATTTTTCCTCGTGGTTAATTCCCTACTTGAGCTTAGTGAAGTGCTTGTTAGCGGAGTAGGCACCGACACCATTTGGTTGACTGTCAGAGCTGGTGAATTAGTGTGGGAAGAACCACCTTGGTACTGATTCTGCTAATATGAGGACCGTCCACCTTGATAGTTTTGATAGGCATGCTTCAGAGGCATTGATTGGTTCTGCTTGAGGGTGGTTATGTCATTTGTCATGGTCCGCAACATTTTTTTAAGATCACTCATTTCATCTTTGGAAGAACTAGATGTAGAGGCAACATTTTGTGGCGCTGCCGCGTATGTGTACATTAACTAGGGAATTGCAGGTGCGCTAGTTGATGCGACTTATTGTGCGAGAATCGATATTTCAGGAAATATCAGCGTGATAGGCCGAGGAGGCAACTTTCTGCAATCTATCAAATGATTCTCAACCTTGACAACAACACCGTAAGCATCTGCTAGAGTAGCTCCTCCCAAAGACTTGATCATCATAGAAATGTTAGAATTGATGGACTTCAGATAAAATATGAACGCCAACTTAGGAGTCAGGCATATAGTAACAGGGATCCTCTACCAATTTGTGTGAAATCGGGCATTAAAGTCCATCAGAGTCTCTTGGGGGGATCTTTTTATGACAAGTAGTTGATAATATAGTGAAGAGTGATCTCCGTCATTTGAGAACCTCTCATAGAACGGATCTCTGAGCTCGTCCCAGGTGCGAGTAGTGCTAGGTGATAGTGTTTGATACCAATCCAACACCTTTCCTTTAAAAGACGTGGCAAGAAGCCTTAGAGCTACATTCTGCGTTGTGATCCCGTGTACTAGACACATGTCCGCCACATGTTGCAAATGTTTTGCGAGTGTTCTTGAGCCATCTCTAGTAAACTTGGGTATAGCTTTCATAGCTAAAACTGGGATAGCACCCCAGATAGCGGGTGCTACTGGGGCTGCTAGGGGACTTCTAGCGTCCCATGCCATGTAATTTATGTTGGCGGCTGACAACATGGTTAAAGGAATGGGTGGCGGGAGTGGAATGGTTACCAACTAATTTGTGACCTGTATTGTTCCCAGTGGAGGTACTAGTAAACTAGGGTTGCTTACGGTTTGAGATCTAGTTACAGGCTGATGGCTCATACACCCTTCTAAAGCACAAATTCATTTAATTTTGGTCCCACTGGGCGTGCCAGAAAAAAGGACAAACTGTTGGCACCAAAATTTGACAAGGTAATAGTGTCTTATGAGAAACTCAGTTTATGGGGGACCTTTTGTGCTAAACTGAGCGACCTCTGGGTTTTTAGAGAAGTCGACTTCTTCTATAATGGGGGTTTGGAAAGGAAAAAGAAAACATATATAATAAAATAAAGTCTAACTTAAAGTGAAGAACCAAGACTTAATGATAGGCATGATAAATCATAGATCTAAGGGCCTGATTGGTATTTGTAGTGTTCTAGAAGATCAGAAACTGAAGATTATAGCATAGACAATCCATTCATTGACATAAAATAACATTGCATACATTCCTACTGCCAATAAGAGTCATTAGACATGATCTAGATCAACAAACTTGCATTCAACATATATAGAAGTTCTCAATTGAAATGTCTAGACAATAAAAGCACAGTTTACAGTTTGATCAAATAGCATGAAAGAATAGAAAGGCCGAACAAATGGCACAGTCTAAAAGTCTTTTGCAATAAAATAAAACAGTAATAAAGGCCTGTGTCTTTAACCAAAACCAGTGTTTCCTCCAAATTCTGGACCCTTTTCTCACAATAAAGAAAAGTATATATAACAGAAAAAACCCGCACCGCTTCAGAGAGTAGCAACAGAAAAGATTTCGCAATCCCCTGGCAATGATGCAAAAAAAAGAATATTTCCCAAGCCATTGTAATAGAAACGATTCAAAACCAAGCATCCGGTCATTCCAGGCATGGGTGCATCTTCTACAAATGATGGCGGTGGTCCCGACAAGGCTAATCAGACAAGTGTCACCATCCCATTCAAATGATTATGACATGCAGTGGCCAATCGCAGCATTTGGTTCGTCTGGTTGATCGCCCGAATATGAAATCTGTTGACTAGGCACGTGGTAGCCTTTCGCTGCCCATGTGAACCTTTCTCTCTCATCGTCGAAGACTTGCGCTAAAGCTACACTTGTTGAATGGGTGAAGCACTTAACCAATAGTGGAGGGAACAATCACTAGTCGGGCGCAAAAGAGATGCGTGGCAGCATTTTGTTGCCCGCAGTCGTTACTTCATCTCCACACTGAAAGATTTGCAAAGAGTAGACACATAGCAAGAGTACACCGAAGATAACAATTGTGGAGCCTGCCAAACTCTTTGGAAATGAGGGCCTCGTGGCACTCGAATGGAGCTCGATGAGGCAACAAGAAAAAATGATAAAAAATAGCCCGTAGCCACGACATGTGGAAGTATAGCGGGGGTTCCCAGGATGCGAAAGGAATGAAGAAACTCGGGGTTGCGAAGAGTAGACACGTGGAGCGGGAGAACAGACTTTAGATAAAAGGCCAAGTTGATTACCTGTGATGCACGGGCCGATACATAGAGGAAAAATACACCCGAAGGGAGCTCATTAAATACTTATTAACAATATCATCTCGAAATGAGAAGCTAGCATGATGAAGATCCTCCTACCTCTGATGCCTCCAACCTCTGATATGACCCCTTTAGATCTTAGACATTAATGAATCTGAATGCATCATTAGTAAATGCATAAAAGTGTGCATACATAGGGATGTTAGGTTCAATCGATAATGTATCTATTACAATAAAAAAATTTAATGTATTTGAGATAACTATTATCTTTTTCTTGTATGGAATCATTCCTCTAATTTTTCTCTTTATTTCAAATACCAACAATTCAAACCAAATCAAGAAATACTAAACTTATCTCTTCTATTACAAAGATGCATCAAACTTATTCTAATATTTGGCCCAAAAATAAAGTAAATTTTATCACCAACATCCTATTGTTGCATTCTCACGCCTTCAAATTTTTGGAAAGAATGAATAAAAGAAGAGACTTCAATAATTGCTTCTAACTGCCATATGAATGTACTTGAATCTTAAATCCCCTTTGATACCATTAAATCAAAAATGCTAATGACAGATTGAGACAACAAACAAAATAAGTGATACCTTGTAGTTTTAGATGCCTTTTATTTAACTTTATTGCATCCTTCACCATTACATATAAATGATCAAATTATAGGTATTGAGTTTCTGCCTTGTAATTCACACTCAAATATTCGAACTCAAAAATTTGTTCTTCCTTCCAAATCTATGATTAATGGATTGCATATAAAATATAAACATGTCAAGTGAAAGATCCTTCACCAAGATAGATAATTCCACCTCTTTCTAATGGCATGCTTCCTTTCACTCAAATTAAATTCAACACCTCTTCAACCTGCATTTAATTGAAAACACCAATTTACACATCTTCGATGCCCAACAATGGATATAAACACCTCTTCTAAATACGTGTTTTTTATGGGTTTATCTCACGAGAGTTATGTGAAAATGGGGCTTACAAATCTAGAGCTCTAATACTATGTTGGAATCACCAAAAAGACCCACATGAACAACAATCATCTACAATACCAAAATAACCATCCACACAAGAGAGAAGCAATGAAAATGCTATAATGTTAATACTAGAACAATAGTATACAATGTAATGGAACATCTATGTATTTAGAACCCTTGTATACATATGCAAGAGTGAGACATAAGACAACATGCGATTATATCAAGTACCATGATCACATGACTTGAAGCAAAAATTAATGCCCAAAATAAATTTAAGTAACTAGGTGTGAAAATGACCCCATAGGGAAACAAATCAAGAAATACTCATTCAAACCAATATTCACTATTTACAATCCATACCACATCCTAAAATAGCCATCTAGATGAGCTTAAATCCTCTCAAAGATTGAACCCTAAAAATCTCCAAAGAGGGATCATAAATATAAGAAAGAATCTCCCTAATATTTTCTTAATGACATTTAAGAATACATGGATGACCTATTCATACAATAAAATAAGATAGTCAGACCCCTTAACATGCTAATCGTAAATTGCATATCCTTCACTTCTCAAACATATTTTAAAAAAAATTAACCATTATTTCAAAAAAAAGGTTTCTTAAATAAGTAAAACATTAAAGGCACATTCCTCTACAATGTTTGAGAGGGTTTGACATTCCAACCAATGAGTGTCATGGTGGCTTCCTAGTGGAAGAAGGTTCCCCTCCACTTTCCAAAATGAATTCATAAACTCTTAATTTAATTTCCCTATGTCCTCTACTTCTATTGTATTGTCTTAGCTTATATTTATTCTCCTTCCCTTTTTCCTACCTTTATCCAAACCAATCATAGTCTTGGAATGTGATTTTCTTTTCTAAAACCCACACTCCAATCCTTAATTCTTACCTTGGCTTCAAATGTGGATTTCACCACCTCTTCATTATCCAATCCTCTAGTAGAGGTTCTCTTCACTATTCATGGGAAAACATATATTGGAATGTGATTTTTATTTTCTACAACCCACACTCCAATCCTCAATTCTTACCTTGGCTTCAGATGTGGATTTCACCACCTCTTCATTATCCAATCCTCTAGTAGAGGTTCTCTTCACTATTCATGGAAAAACATGTATGCCTATTCTGCATCATCATCTTGAATCACCTTTTATTCATCCTACTTATGTTCAAGGTCAACATTATTATTTTGGTAAGGGTTCCCTCATTCATCCTAAGGGGGATTCCCTCAATGATCTCAACTATATAGGATCTCCCTTCTTGTCCATGCCAATATTTTTAGCAAATTGAACATATTTTCCTTACTTTTGGCCTTAACTCTCCACACACTCTTTTGTCTTCTTTTCAAGCTCCATAAGTGGCCACACACTCTCCATCTTCTTTTCAAACTCCATAGATTGGTTGTAGTTCCTTGTGACACACATTCTAACATAAATAGCCAATTTCTTGATTTTTTGAGACAAATTCTAACATAAGTAACCAATTTCTTGGTTTTTTGAAAATTCTAAGTAATATTGATAGGATCCTAGTGAATCCACTATTTCCTTCATTCTATCTAACCAAAATTCTTGTGGTAGCTTATAAAGATATGTAGTAGTACATTGTATACAAGTTCTTTATTTAGTTGGAACAAAGCTTGGAGACTAGACTTGAGCATGAATTGCCCATAAACCATGGCCCTTCCTTTAGAATCTTTTTTCTATCGTCCCTTTGGGAGGTCGTTTGTGGAAAACCTTTCACTAAAAAGATAATATTTAGTCTAAGGAAACTAAACCATCTTTGACCCATCAAAAATTTAACCTGGTTGATCGATGCACGATTACTAATTAAATTGGCAATGATAACTTTTTTCCTTGAATCCTCCGATGATGGGCTTACAACCTATCTAGAATTTCTATTATTAAAAATATCATCCATTACTATGAAGTTGACATGCAGAAAGGAAACTTGATGATGCTTTGTTTCTTCAGCTAGAAGAAGCTCCCAGTCTTCCAAAACTTCTTTTGCAATACCCTTAAACAATCTGCCCATTTTCTCACTATTTTCATATGCGTTATCTGAAATGGGTGCATCCTGATCATGTACATAGCCTGGTTGCATCTTCAATGTGATGAAATATAAAACCCATAACTTCTTTACACTGTAGTGCTACTCTTACAAGTCACCTACAAATTCTCTTGGGAATATTTTATCCTTTTTATTGTTATACTTTTTTCTGTTTAAGTATTTAATTACATAAACAAAATTGCTTGCAAGTCAATAACATAATCAAATATGTTTACAAATCTTACTAGAACAAACTGGCAGGCATAACCTAATAATGCATATCTAGAAATACAATTCTCTTGTAACTTAATAATATCAAATATGTATGATACTATTCCAAAAGGATTTTGGGTATACTCTTGTTGGATGGAAAAACCTAAATTGATAAATCAATAGGGCTTTCATAACAAATGTCCAGGTCCAAATCCTTATTAGATAGGTTAAATGTTGAAATTGGATTAAGTATTGATACAACTCTTAAGTGTATCATAGTTCAGCAGAAGCCCAAAACACAGATGTATATGCAGAAAATGCTGATAAATTGACAGGACAAAATATATGACAATTACAAATGTAGAAAATGCTTGAATGATGACAACATCGAAAACACTTTTGCACTTATTGCAATGGTATGTTAAAGACATATATAACTAAAATGCTTGAAAAATTCAATTGACATTTATGAACAGATACTTCTTTTAATTGCAATGGAGATGTTAATATACCACGTTGGTTTGTATAGAATAAAAAAACCAGAATAAACCTGTTCTCCATATTCATTGCTTGTTGGTTTGAAGAAATCTAACAATAATTTAGAAATTGGATGCAACAATGACAACACCCTGCATTGCAGGTATTGAATGCAAAAAAATTGCAAACACATTAAGTAAACTAGGATTCTTGTGTTGGCATAGAGCAATAGACCATAGATGTTTCCAAAATCAAGTTTGAAGAATTCCCAAATGCACCAAACTCTTCACAAACCTCTTGTGCATTAGACATGTTTTGATATTTTCTAGTACCAGTGATGGAAACAGTTGAAAGAAGAAAGGTAAAAGGGTGTTAACACTAACTACAAAACATAACTTCTAGAAAATTCTAGCCTTGTCATCCTGTACAAACATTCAATTTATTCAAGTGAAAGCTATAAAGGCCTAAGTAAAGCTGTGAATCACATCTTTCACTAAGTGGACAGGAATTAGGAATCCATGGGTAGCAAAACCCTTAAATGTCCTAGAGTAATCAAAAAATACAAGGCATATAAAGTTCCATGATGGATTGTCCTAAGAGCTTCTGACACCATAGAAGGATCATACTGTATTTTCCACAGAAGGATCATACAGTATTTTCCACTTGATGAGGAGATGGTATTGCAGATGTAAGGATGTTAAAATGTTACTTTCTAATTGATGAGTTTTCTTGATGTTTTAAAAAGCCCTTTTTAATAGTTCTCATTTAGTGAGATTATAGTTGGTAGCTTGGGCCATTTAAGTTTTATGGTTTGTGAAAGAGACATATTTATAATTACTTCAGTACAAATAAACAATTCAATTACTATTTATACACTTATTTGTGGATGGATTTCAATATTAACATAAATTTAAATGAGGTTAGTAAAATAATAAACTTAAATGAAAGTTTCTTATTAGAGATCTTAACTTTTTTTTTAATTGTTTATATCTATAAGTAAAATGATTTATCAAGTCTTCATTAATATAAATATTGTAATGGTAAAAATTATATATTTTGTATTTGATTTTTAGATTTATTTTAATAAATTTATTTTTGCATGTAACAATTAATGTCAAGTAATATATTTTAGTGTGAAAATTAATAAGTAATTTGAGTTTAATTTAATGTTATTGTTATATATTGTTATAGAATAGTCTTAACCTTTAGTCTATCTATTTCACATTACAAATTAAATCTGTAGGTGTAAAATTAATTCAAATTAAATCTACAAATCATAAAAATGTTTCCTTAAACTTTAAATATTTATTTTAAATCTTGGTCCTTGCTAAGTCCTTCCTACTAGTTGTGATGAGTCGACTAAAGCATGAAAATATGTTAACTTATGTGCTAGGATGTCATATTTAAGGATTAACCTTGATTTATTGTTATCCATAGATAAACACTAAAAGAGGGGTAAAAATTTATTCAAACTAAAAAAAAGTACAAAGCAAGGGCATTACACAACCCTGTCAATCTCCATTAAGTGGTCCAACTTTTGTGACAACTCTAGGGGTAATTGACCCCTATCTACAATGTTCCAATTCTACAAATGATTAGAGACCCATTTGGCCAAACAATCTGCAACTCCATTCCATTCTCTAGAAATGTGACAGAAAGTAATAGATTCCAAGGAAACACATAGATTAAGAATATGTTTTATAATCAAAGCTAAATGCCAACTGACATCTTCTAATTGCTGCCTATTCAACAAAGTCACCACCACCTGAGAATCAAATTCACAAATGTTCCTTCTCCACCCAAGAGCGTAACCACACTCCACCACATATAGAATGGAAAAAGCCTCCATCAAATTGTTAGTATGTAAACCCTTATAAATAGAAAAGATTAACTAAGCAGTCCCAAAACTATCTCGCCCAACACCCCCAATACTGGCATGACCAGGATTTCCCTGAGAAGAACCATCCGTGTTGATTTTCAACACACCCTGAGGAGGACACTAATGCCCCTCCCTATTTATCTTCTGAAGAGGATGTCTACATCTATTTCTCATGATTTGATGAGCACCCTGCACAACACCCCTCTAAAGAGAAAGATTGAGACGATTGCAACAAGCAACATCTCCCAGATCCACACCCTCAGCCAAGTCACACTTAGTTGAAACAATTTCTCTCAAAGAATGAAGAATTTTCTACTACAAGTGTTGAAAAACCAACTTCACATTTGTAAAAATCATGTGATTCCTCTCCAACCAAATATGCCAAATAATAAAGGTCGGCCCAAGAGCCCAAATAACTTGAAGGAAAGAAGTCTTAACAGGGGTTTTTTCCCACTGAGCAAGGAACTCAACCAAAGAAGAAACATGCCAGCAAGCCTAGTTCCACACACCCCACCAGAAGTGCCATATCTCCCTAGAAAAGGAACATTGGAAGAAGAGATGAGAGACACTCTCCTCACTATTACAACATAAGACACACATCGAGGGACCCTAGAACCCTCGCTTGCACAAAAATTATCCCAAGTAAGATATCGATTCTAAACAACCAACCACATAAAAAAATTGCACTTGGGCCAAGAAAAATTGTTCCACACATATTTCCACAAAGGAACCTCAGTTTCCCCAAACATCTACCTAACCAACTCACCATAACCTGCTAAAACAAAGTACTTACTAGACAAATCACTGTTGCTCCAAGCCAAGAAATCATGCCCCACCAAGGTGTTGCATTCACATGAGGAAAGAATGTAAGCCAACTCTTGCCTATCCTCCTCTGACCCTCCTGGAGGCCAATCAGAGGAGTGCTTCCATCTAAGACTAGCAGCCAACCCAAGATTCCAAACAAGCTTATAAAGATCAATTGTATTCCATCCCGCAGTAGTGAAATGATCACAAAGTGGCTGGCGGTGAGGATAAGCATAAAGGAGAGGAGGATGACCATCCCAAGAATCCCACCAAAAAAGAGACTAAGAACTTGAATGACAGATCCAAAAAAGACCATTCTTAATCAACTAGCCCCTATTTTTAGAGTATGCCAAATCATAGATCCCCTTCCCTCTAACTTAGGGAAGCGAGGAACATCAAAAGTGTTAACACCCTTAAGATACTTATGGGAGAGAATACTGGCCCAAAGCTGATGTTGACTAGTACACCATCACTAGTATAACTTGGCTGTGAGAGCTTATCCATTCAAAATAGTAGATCGTAAGCTGAGACCCCCCTCCTTCTATGGCCTGCACACAATTTCCCACTTGACAAGACTAAACTTAGTTGTCTGCAAGTTACCACTCCAAAGAAATTGTCGAGAGAGAGCATCAAATTCCCTAAGGAAATACAAAGGAGCAGTCTACACAAAACACCTGTAAATATGGAGGGCTTGGATAACAGACTTCAGAAGAGTCACTCTTGCGGTAGTAGATTACCAATGATGAGTCCAATGAGTGACCTTACTATGAAATTTATCAAGTAAATTCTTCTAGGAAAACCTGGGATGCCTACCAACAACAAGAGGAATACCCAAATAGACAGAGGGAAGAGACCCAATCTGAAACCTCAAAATATTTGCAATTCGCCATTGAATAGAAGTAGATAGATGACTTATGCTCATTGACATTTTGACCCGAAGTAGCAAGGTAAATATCCAAAGCCCGCCGAAAAGAAATAGATTCCTGAAGATGAGCCCTCCCCATAAGAGCAGTGCCATCAACAAATTGAAGATGAGAAAGTTGTGGCAGCCCATTGCCCCAACACCAATCGTGAATCATGCCCTGGGAAACCCAAGACTTAAGAGATATGCCCAGCTCTCAACCATAATAATAAATAGATAAGGAGAGAGAGGATCTCCTTGATGGAGGCCCCTAGAAGCCAAATAACTCAGAAGGTTCCCCATTCATGATAACTAAGAAAGAGGAAGAGGTAACATAGCTCATAGTCCAATTGACCCAATTTGGACTAAAACCAAAGCCTAAGAAACTTCTCCCCAAAAAAGTCACTTAACTCTATCATAAGCTTTGGTCATGTCCAACTTGATGAACATAGATTTCTCCTTAGAAGTCGTCATAGAGTGAATGACTTCAGAAGCAACCACCACCCCATCTAGGATTTTTCTTTCACCCATAAAACCCCCTTGCTCCTCAGAGATCACAAAAGGAAGACACACCTTGAGCCTCTCTCTAATCAATTTAGTAATAATCTTGTACACCACATTACAAAGAGAAATAGGTCTAAAGAATTTGAGCTAATCAACACCATCCTTTTTAGGAATGAGAACTAGGAAAGTAGAATTCAAGGTGTGAAGAATTTTTTTACTGCAAAGAGATTCCCTAGCAACCTCTAACAAATCCAGACTTATAATATTCAAAAATTCCTAAAAAAATCAACATGAAAACCATCTGGACCTAGAGGTTTACTCTTATTCATCCCAAAAACAACCTCTTCCAATTCAGACAAAGAAATTAGATGGATAAGGAAATCATTCATCTCATTGGTGGTCAGGGAGGGAATGCAATCAAGGATCAAATTCTCTTCATCTTTTGCTGGAGGTGAATCTTCAGAAAAAAAGAGTAGAATAAAACTATCTAGCCTCATGAGACAAATCCTACAGAGAAAAAATGTGGAGCCCTTCTGAATTAACTAGAGAGGAAATAAAAATCCTATTATGATGAGCCTACACAAAGTGATGGAAGAAAGTAGTATTCCTGTCCCCTTCCCAAAGCCAATCAATCTGAGCCTTTTGTTTCCAGAAAATATCCTCTCAGAGCTCCCACTCCACTACTCTCACTTCCAGGGATTAAGCTCTACCTAAAGCATGAGAGAAACTAGAGTCCCAAATTTGGCGAGTAATCTCATCCAGGCATGCCTGAGCATTCCTCTTCATAGCTTTTAGGTTGCCAAAACACAACCTATTCCATCTCTTAAGGTGATATTTGACATATCGAAGTTTCTTAACAAATGTGTACATAGTTGTACCATAAGCATGGCCTCCATCACACCACCACTAGGTCATTAAATCATGCAGGGAAGAATCCTGAAGCCACATAAGCTGAAACTTAAAAGGAGGATTCTTGGGTACCGTAAGAAAGGTTGCTAAAAATTTAATTGGTCAATGATCAAAACCCCTCCAATCAAGAATCTCAGAACTAGTAACCAAGCTACCCCCTACCCAAAAGCAGGAGACAAGAAATCTATCCAACCTTTCAGAAATAGATTCCTCTCCACTTTGTCTATTATTCCAAGTGAAAACCCCATTAGAAGGCTTAACATCAATTAAGGCTAGAGAATCCACATTCTCTCAAAAAAGATCAGAAGCAAGCCCAAGCCGAGGCAACCCACCTCTTTTCTCCTCCAAACTCAACAGGGAATTGAAATCACCAACTAAGACCCAAAGAAGATAAGGAGCACAAGATCTGACATACCTTATATGAGCCCAAAGCCAAATTTTTCCATGAATATTAGTCAGAGCATAAACATTAGAAACTAGAATAGTTTCACCTGTTTCCAAAGAGGAGGCAACCATGGAGATAGTAGAATGACTAGAAATCCACCAAAGGGGAGCAATATTTCTTGGATCCCAAAAAAGAGCCAAACCTCCAAAGCTCCCCTGAGAACCTATGCACTGACACTAACCAAAACACCAGATACGAGAAGCACACTGAAGCATGAAATTAACTAAAAGTTTAGTCTCTTGAACACAAAAAAATGTCTAGAGAATGGATTGCAACCAAATCATGAATAGCCTTTTGATGGGAGGTGCTATTCAACCCCCTTACATTCCAAGAGAGAATAATCATGGAGGAGATTGAGAGTGGTGGGCATCAATGAGCTTAACAGACCTAGATTCCACCAGCAAATCTCTAGTGAGTTTAATCTTCTCAAGATCCTTCTTACGACCACCTTTAGAAGAGAACTCAGACGATCCCTTCATAAGGGTGCGTTGTTGCACCCCCAAGGCTAGAGAAGACCCCTTGCTCTTTCCGGAAGCTATCCCCTCCTTAGCCAAATCCGCTAAAACAATATCATCATCATCCTACATAGGCCCATTGCGACACACCAGATGATCTTGCACACCCTATGAGAGCTAAAGATCATGACCAAACCCCCGTCCCTACACCACATCACATCCCATACTTGCAGCACCAGAAGGCACAACCACTAGAATTCCTTCCTCCAATGCTAAAGTGTCCAACTCCTCAAACCGATTAAAGCCCTCTTCAGTCTGCCTATCCTTGAAAGATTTCTTTTGACACCGTCCCTTAGCCCGAGGCTTAACCGGTACAAAGCCATCCTTATCCAATTCACCCTCCATCATGTCAGACTTCCCTTTGTCCTCCTTAACCAATTTTGGTGTTGAAGATGAAAGGGAATTATTAGAAAGAGGAGATTTATTAACCCTAGGACATTGCCTTTGAAGATGTCCATACTCATGACAAATCGAACAATGAAAAGGAAGAGATTCATAATCAAGTTGTTGAACCCAAGACAAATTTCTAGAGAATTCGACAAGGGATTATTCAAATATATCTCCACACAAATATGAACAAAAGAAATAACCTTTTTTTTAAGGGTTTGTTGAGCAATTGCAACAAGCTTACCAAGAAGAGTAGCAATCCATTGTAAAATATCTTCTCTCCAAAACTCTAGGGGAAACCAAGGCAAACGGACCCAGACAGGAACCCTCGACGAAAATTCTTCAGCTGAATTAAAAACCATATGCCAGGTTTGATAAACAGACCATCATGATTATAAAATTAGGGTCTTCCCTCAAAAACCTTATTCCTATCAGCCATATTGGAAAAAACCACACAAAAAAATTGTTTGCAGCCACCATAAGCTCCATGTCTCCCTCAACCTGCCACTTATGCCTAATCCAAGCTTCCAAAGTTGATAAAGGAATACAAATCCCAAGAAATTTGCAGATTAGAGCATGTTTTCTCCAATAAGAAACATCATCAACAATCGAATCATGAGAAATGACCAAAGCCTGATGATCTTGGCTTCTGGGAAAACAACCATTCACTTTCTTCAATTTAGGACCCTCCCCCACATAAAATGAATCTGATTGTCAAGCTTTCATACCCAAAGACATTAAAAAAAAATTCACAATACATCTATAGCATTAGCATAAAACATCAATATCACATCATCTTTGACAATAATTCCATGGTTGTTTGTTATCTTTGATCCATCCAAAATTTTGGCACAAGGAGAGCATTCCTCTTCTAGCAAGCTCCTAAAAAATGTACACCCACATCATCTATATATCTATTTTAAGTCTAGATGTCAAAATAAAACCTTTTTACAAGCATCAAAGTTTTACATACATCATGTTCATTTACACAAAGAAGTTAATATCTATGGGAAAAGGTCCATTTTGCACTCTTGGATCCAAGTCTAACCAAAATTTGAGAATGAACCTTCAAATTTTATCATTCTACTTCAAAGACATCTAAGAGTAAGAAAGTTCAAGTTACACTTCAAAAATTATGATCAAAATAATGAACAATTGTTTATTAACCACCAAAATAAATTAAGTACTTTCACTCCTTTTAATTTCTATTTTTCTAAAGTTTGTCATATGACTCATCACTATTATGAATTGGGTTAATTAGGTAGTATTACTTTCCATATTTACTAAACTCGATTTTAATAAATAGAATTATTTTTTCTTTATATTTGTGATGAACCCAACATTCTTGCATTCCCCTAGGCTTTATTCTTCTACATTAGGAGTTCACATACATATTTTTTATTATACACTTTTCATTTCAAATATGAATATGATGCAAAAGCAATCAACATCACCCAAAAATATTTCAGTTAGTTATTTCAAATTTGGTTTTATTAGGATTTTTTTTGGCATCTCTTAGCATAAGGAACTCTATTGTGCATTCAAATTGTCAATTTGAAGTTTTTGCCAAAATGTCATTTTAAGGCTCCATGGGCTTTTCAAAAATTATTTCTGGAAAATATGTAAGAACTCAAGTAAAATCCTTTTGCAAGTAAATTCTTGGAAGTACCATGTGAAATTTGCAAAAGGAATTGAATTCATATATTTCCTAGTTTGGGATATTTTAAAGTCCAAAGTTTGTTAAAAAATGTCCATAGTTTAAAAAAAATAAAAATCTCAAGATTCTAAAGGGTTGGAGCAAAATCATTTTATTGAGGACTTGGGACATCATTTTGGACATACTCACCAATTTTTTTGTGAATTAGAGAACTTTGAATTTCTTGCTTGTCAGCACCACCTTCCACACTTCTAGAACACCACTTTTGGCAAGTTATCTCAGCAAGGTATTATGGAGTTTATGGAAATTAAACTATTGATTTTGATATCTTTATGTTTCATCTCTCCATTGCATGTAGAAGTTGGGGTGTTTAGATTTGCATATTGGAAAAAAAAATTACATGAATGTAAAAAATCAACACAACCAAAGTATGGAGGAAACAATGAATATAGATGGGATGAGAAATGAAGGGTCACACACATGAGCAGAATATGGAAAGGCATTAGCCACACAACTTGTCAATAATAAAAGAAAATGAATGCCTAAAAATAAAGGGGGCTGATGTGTATGAAGAAGTTTTGAGTTTTAATTTAAAAATTAATGTACAGTAGTTAGAAAAGGAGAGGTGCTAGCATGTGGCTGATATGAATTTGAAATTGTAGTTGAAATTAAGAAGAGGTTGTGGCTGGTAAGAGTGAGAGTAAAGTATGCAATCAAACAAGAAGGAAGGGAAAAATTCACGGAGCAGAAGTTGCAAATAGAGAGTGCAGATTGGTTGTGGATGAGCAAAGCCATGAGGGCCATTATGTAATTTTGTTGCAATTTTTTATTTAAATGTTGAATTGAAATACAATAAGGAAATTTTGCGTTGCAATCTTGTATTTTTTTTTAATGCAAAACATTGCCTGTGAGTTTTGTTTTGTGCTTGTTAATGGTTGTTTTTGATAAGAGGGGAGAACCCTATGTCAGAATAGAGTTTGTATCCATCCTCATTTTTGTTCCATTGATTTATATTGATTAGTGTTTGGGCTATTGTTGTTTGATATCTTATTGATCTTTTTCTACCCATCATCCCTTCTACATTTTCTTTTTTTTTTGGTCGGTAACAGAGTTGATTTTATTAATGAGAAGGTAAAATACTACAAAGCTAATAACATTACATTACCAAAGTAAATCCACCCAAAGTCCAACAATACCTATAAAACATCACTAAACCTATCACCAAATAATGTTGTAGATAAATCCATAAAATACATAGATAGCTTCCCTACAACTGCCAATCATACAAACAACTTTCAAATCTACATTTTCCAAAACAGGTTTACAACCCACACCCCCTAAGGACTTATAAATAGGTCAAAAGTATAGATCCTTGTTTGGTCATCCTTTAGTCTGTGATCAGAGGACCATTGCAAAATATTTCTTTGATTCCTTCTTTTCTTTCTTCCCCTGAACTTGTAGACACGTCAAATTGACATAATGCATTCAACTAGGTCATATTCATCCATTCGAAAAATAAATCAAGTTTATTTATCAATCTCCTAAAGTCATCAGCTTAAATCAAATAAATCAAACTTATCATCAACCTTTTTAATCAAATAAATCAAACATCCATCATAATGCATTTCCCATCCTTTTTTGATTTAAATAAATCAAATATTTAAGTCAAAGAGGTCAAACTCATCCTAATCATCATCCTAGCTTGCATTCTCTAGATTTAGCCACTTGCACATATAAATCAATTTATTGATTTATTAAATCCAAGATTTTCCATCAACATGGCATTTATGGGGAATATTCCCTCAATTTTGAATTCAAAGGCAAGTTGATTTGTCCCTCCAACATTTTATTTATTGCTCATTTTCTTGTCCCCCACTCAGCATTTACTCTCAAATTTGAATTCAAAATTTCCCTCTCATGGGCACATTTCCCAAATTTTGCACATGCATCAACCACTGACATGATGACAAGTGTCCTTCTTTCATTGGTCCAATCTTAGTCCCACATTGGTCTCTCTTCAACACTTAGCATTTTGAAAATCCTTAAATAGAAGCTTCAACTTTGAACAAATCCTCCACAACTCCTATGCAAAGTCACTCTCTTCATTTGAGAATTGATTTTGTCCACTCCACAATTTGAGCATTTCAACTCCACAATCTCATACAAGGTTACTCTCTTCAATGGAGAGCTAATCTTGTCCATCTTATCATCATCATCTTAAGCTTTGATCAAGGATTGGGAAAGGGTCACTAGCACATGTGACACCAATCCACTATGAGATGAAGTTGATTCATGTTGTTTGTATGCTTATTTGGTTTTTCTTGTTGTTTTAATATCTTACTTAGCATATCTAACATGTTTCATTATCTCATAGGGATGTTGAGGATTATTTTGGTTTTAAAATGCTAACCATATGCAGATTTTCACATCCACAGAACTATTTGTCAACCATCCTCCACCCTTGCGGCCTCCATCTGCCATTCCAAAGAGTTTCCACAAGAGGACATCCTATCTCCACTCCCTTTACTACTTACTTTCTGACCTTGACCATCTTCCATCCAATTCCCCACCTCTTTCTCTTATGGACTAACCAACCCTCCTTTCTCCCTACACTTAGGAGTTGTAGCTCCATTTTTAAAGTTTATCTCCTTTTCACTTCCATTAGAACCAATAGTGTCATTGTTTCCAGTCTGGTCTCCTTCCTAAGCAGAGACATCATTAGTAAGTTGTTGGTCCTCCCTTCCAATCTATCTCACCTGCATCTTCTCTTCTTGAGTTTGAACCCCAAGAATTCGACCCTCTTCATCACTACCTTTCAACTGAGAAACCTCTTGTTTCTCCAATGTGTAATGCTGTGGAGTTACGTTTTTCCACCATGAGTTAGATTTTTTTTCTTCCTATTTTTAGTACATTTTGCCACCACATGCCCAATTTGGTAGCAAGTTCTACACCTAAAAGGTACCCCTTCATAGTCCAGGGGCTGCACCCAACAAACCTTTGAAGTTTTAAGCTGAAGATCTCCCCCAGGGGCACCTTGGACACATCCATTTCTACCAAAATATGGGAATAATTCAAATGTAAAATATTTAAAGAACCCTCGTCCACCATTAAAAAGCTTCCTAGAGAGTTCCCTACAACCTCCAGGAAAGACTCAAACCAAAATTGGAGAGGGAGATTAGGAAGCCTCACCCAAATAGGAGCCCTCTCAAAAACTTCACTGGATGGGTTAAAGGCTGGATGCCATGGCTTTAGCATCAAAGTGTTTTTTTCATCCCATTCCCAATGAAAATCGCACAGGACCTTATTTCTATCCTGTTCTTTTTCAAAAACAACAATAAAGAAACCTTTTTCCATGGGATAAATTTGAACATACCCTTCCAAAACATGCTTCCAATGAGAAGAAATCCACTGGTGAAGATCAATCAAGCTTGGCCAAAAACCCCTGAATCTACCAATGAGGCCCAAACCAGAAAACACTCTTTTGTTCAAAGTCACCTCTTGTTCTAGCTCTTCATCTAGTTCCACTGTGATTGATTTATATGAGGGAATGCAAATAGAGTTCCCAATTCGCCCTCCTGTAGGCTTCCCAGAAGGGTGCTTCATTGTTTGAGCATGCCCTGCTTTGCAAACCCCACTCTCAGGAAACTTTATCCCCTTCCTAGTTCCTTCTCCCCCAAAAATGATAGTGCCCGGTTGAACTCCTTTCTGATCTCCCCGTGTAGCTCGGCCACCATCGATTGGAACAGGGTCGGTGTCATTTTGGCCTGAGGGCTTCCCAGCTTGAAATTTTTGACTATCCTGTCCTTCCTTTTTACTATTGTAGTCACCACCAAGCCGAAAACCTCCATTTTTTCCCTAACAAGCCGAGCAAGGGGATGGAGCCGATCAAAACCCTAGCAGTGCCAACATCCTACATCCAACCGTTGACGTCCATCTCTTCATCCCTTATGCATTTTCATTGCTAGATATTTATCATTAATATAGTTTGAGTATATTTAATTACATAAAATATAAACTTAAAAATATTGGTTGACAAATAGAGTAGCAAGTTAAGCAAGCTTAATCTTAGAAATTAAAGGCAACCCTACAATTTAGTGCATTTGAATTGGAGTAGTATTAGGATGGGTGACATCCTAAGAAATCCAAATGCTTTACCCCTATAAACATCACCTAAATGCAATAAGTAGTAAGTAGTGAGTAGACAATTCATACTTATGAGAGATGAATTCATATAATGATTATTCACAAAATATGAATTGATAAATTTGACTCAAAAAATTCACAATTAAATCTTGATATATAAAAAATATCCCATAAATAAAACATCATAATATTAATTAAATAAAAATAAAAATAATCAAATACTTTAATATATCACACATATTATACATAAAAAACTATCATTTATTATTATTAATTTTTAAATAATTAAATTCAAATTTATGGGAGAGGAGAATATAATCATATAATCATATGATCGCCTAAAACCCTAAAAGGGGAAACTAAGTTAACCCTTTATTTTATTCAATATTAATAGGAAGCACAACTCTAATTACATGTTTTTTAATTTTAAAATATTGATGATAAATTGTGTTGATATTTTTAAATTGTGTTTTGTATCTACTTTTTAGTAGATAGGCTACACATAAAGTGAGATTTGAGCCTGAAACAAGTCTCACGCCTACAAACCATTGTTGAGTCATCAAAAAACAAGTTCAGCTATTGTGTAATGGTTAAAGCCTCCAAATCCTCACTTATCACATAAAAGCAAGATAACTATTGATTTGACAACTGGATGGGAACATTCTATTTCTATTTGTAGTGTTTTTTGTCAATTTGTTGACAACTTTCTTTTTTTATTTGCATTGCTTTATGTTTTAAATTTGTATGCAAATATTTCACAATCAAATGATACTTAGTTTCTTTAAGGAAAAAATCTATATTTGTCTAAGTTTATTTCATTTTATACACTCAAAATTATGACATTTTTCCACTAATGTTCATCTAAACTAATAAAATAATTTTATTATTTAATTAGATTAACCTCTTTCATCTAAATTCATATTTCTTCTTATGTACATAATTAAATAATTTTAATTATTTAATTATTCTAACTTTTCTCTAAGATTAATTTAATTAGTTGATCACTTTTGATTAAATAACAATCTTTGATTATTTATCTCTAATCTTCTATAGTTTTTGATTGTTGAAAAAGCAAGTTTTGAAGGGGCCTTGAAACCCTTTACAAAAAAGAAGGTAGCTTGAAATATATAACATTAGGAAGCAGCCCCAAAAATAAAAGGCATACAAAATTGCAATCATAGAATCAACAAAGTAGCAAAAAAGAAGCAAACCAAAATAGAATGACAACTAC
>VDFB02156780.1:0-44245 GCA_007258455.2 Sequoia sempervirens | reverse complement strand
CATTTATAATCTTTTTATGATAAAAACAGTTCTAATTCAAATTCTATTAACAGTTTGAACAATCTACTTATTTGATGTGAATAAATCAAGATTGTGTCTGTTGCATAACTCTCTAATTGATCTCTAATAATAGTGTATGTATAACTGGTGCCTAAAATCATACAATATCCTTCCAGCCATCTGCAGAAGCTCGAGCTGGCTATATAGCTTTATCATCTCAGGAGCCTGAGAATGAGGGAGAAGCTGCCCTGCCTGGAACAGGTGGAGTTGTTCAAGCTGTAACAGATCAAAGTGGACCTAGCAATATAAAGTCTGTTCTGCCAGTTTGTTCTAGTTTTTCACTTTCTCTATCAAGCTTAAGTGGGGAAAGCAGTGCTGCTGATTATCATGATTGTGGTTTATCACCGCTGTTTCTGAAGGGAGAGCCTCCATGGGGGCCTTCAAATTCAGATTCTGTAGTTTCACAGGCTAGGGACAATGCAATGATGAGATACAAGGAGAAAAAGAAGTCACGGATGTATGCCACTTTTTAAGCTCTTTCTACTGAGGTTTACCTGAATCAGTTTATATTTGTAGGTGTCATTGCACACAAATTACAACCTACGAGATTCAAACATCTCAAGAAAATATTGCAATTAACTACACTTGTCTCTTTTTTCTTTGAAAACAGGTTTGAGAAAAAAATACGCTATGCATCTCGCAAAACTAGAGCGGATTCAAGAAAGCGTGTGAAAGGTCGTTTTGTGAAGGCAGGAGAAGCTTATGATTATGATCCTCTAACCATGACCAGAAGCTATTAATATATCAAAATAATCTAGTATCTGTAATTTGCTCCACTATTTGTGTAAGTGTGTCAATTTCTCACTCAGCAACAATACAAGTCTTATCCATTGGTTGCAACATACTTGACCTTGCTTATGCATATGAAGTTGAATTACTGTATTCAGTCTCAAATAATCTACCATTCTAAGAATGGTTGGGGTATCCCAGATCCAGTGAGTGAATCATGATTCCTTCATGTTTCTTTTATTATATTGCATTTATACCTAAATTATAATGGATAACCATCATACTTTAGGTTTGGAACAGGTCATTCATGGCATAAAAGAAACTTTGTGTTGCATTTTGAATATTTCCTTGTATATTGTGGTGACAGAAATTTGATATTCATTTTCTTGACCATGAACTCATTTGGTATATTCTCTGGGTCATTAAAGTTTAAAAGAATATGCTAGTTTATAAATAGTACATATTTGGAAAAAATGAAACTTGTATTTGAAAAGTATTAGTCCAAAACCATGTCACCAAATATTTTGTATCAAATAGGGCTTCCTTTCAAAGGCTTGACAAATTAAAATGATTATGATACATTGAGCAAGATTGAAAGTTGAGTTTCATTTCTATTCACGTCTCTTCAAGGAAAATGCTTTTTTTTTTTGGCATGTATCATGAGTAGTCGAAGAGATAACCTATCATGTGCTGGTTTTCCAAATGCAGCCCAAAGAATAAGTTGATAATCTATCTCACTCTAAAAGATTGAATTCCATGTAGCAATATAATGTAATCTGATTCTGTTGAAATTGCTTTTTTTTTCAGTTCAGAAAGCCCCAGCTAAGCTCAAGAGTGGTATTTGTTTTCATAGTGTTTCAGATAGACATTATGTAAAGTGTATGATTTTTAACTAATAGGAAGAATTTACCGGGTGCCAGGTTTGACGAACTTTAGTTAGTAATGATTCCAACAGATAGTCTAAAAAGAACTGAGGTATCACGCTTATTAGCAAGATTTTAAATTCATTTTTCTGTTGGATCTGTGCTAGTCATAACACATAAACATACAACTACCCAAATGCACAGGGTGACTCCCAGTGTCACATCAGCATAATTTTCATTCTACATGATCCAAATTCATTCACTTTTGTGAAATTTCTACTATCATTTGGACCATGCCTTGAGATTTGCAACTTTCAGAGATGTTTTTCCAAGAACTGATGATGTGAAAATAGCCCTACAGTTTATTCTTACCTAAAAAGTTGAGCTTTAATGATACCTGTTCATCTCATGGAAAATTATTTATTTTAGTCAATTCTCTGATGCATTGACCATATTTTGCAGTTAATCTGGTACTCGTTCATTTTAAAAAGTTACCTGCATACTCTCAATATTACCCAGTCTTGAGATAAACAGTGCCAGGTGAAGTCTGGGTTATGATTGATCATCATCGAGTAATAGTTATCAATATTCTAATCAACACTTAACATGTTAGATTTCACACATACTTGTGCAATACGAATTATACATTCAAACTATGATGTCATGGTTCACAAAATAAATACCATAGTTGAAAAAATCACCAATTGCAAGTACTCAGCAAACCCGGAAAACTCGGTTCGGAAAAAACTCGGCAAAAACTCGGCAACTTAAACCAGTGAAAAAATGAAGTGAAATGACCATTTTAGCGGCCACGTGACTTTTCACCTGTTTGCGCAAGTTTTTTGCAAAAAACTCTCAAGTTTTTGCAAAAAACTCACTAGTTTTTGGCGAGTCTTGCATCTATGATAAATACTATGTTTCTATTGTTTGTTGGGCACAGTTGAGTGGTAGAAATGGTGCTGCAAAGTAGAAGACCTAGGATCAAATCCCCATTAGGTGAGAGGTCCAAAATAGTTGAAGGGAGGAATTCAACCTCAAATGATCCAGGAACTTAATAATCCCTAGAACTGCCGATTGTGTAGATGTAATACTCTTTAGAAAATCATCAATTATTGAAGGACAGTTGTCAGTTTTCTATCCTTAATGGTTAAACATCAAACCATCAACTTGCAAGACCTAGTGTAAAAACATCAACCTGATTGCATTTTCTTTTTCATTTGTTGTTGCTGCAAAAAATATTTGTTTCAAAATAAATCTTATCCTACTAAACACAAACATGTATATAAAATCATTCAAATCATGAAGAATATTAATTACAAATTTTGCAAAGAAATATTGCAGTAATTTAAATGTTTAGGTAGAGTTTAAGAGAAAGAAAGTAATTCATATTAATGCCAACAAATGACCAAGGATTCAATAATATTCTTAAGTACACCATGCTATAGTATCCAATCAGGATGCCATAAGATGTCTGGTCTCTAAACTATGGGAATCTAGATATGTCATGTGTGTGGAAGAAATGTTAACAATAAATCAGTGATGATGAATATTAATCAGAGAAAGAAAATTAAAATACAGAAGTTTATTAACTCATGCATTTTGTAAATGGTATTAATAAGTCTGTCTATCTTCTCCTAGTATGTCAATGATATGACTGTGCTATGGAATTTGATAATGCATATATATACATAATGTTAGAAAGCTGTGAAGACTTAAAAATTGCTGTGGAAGTAGAAATGGTTGTGCTGCCACATGACTCTTCACCTCATGACAATTGAGCTTAATGTTTGAAATATAATGAAATCCCTTCAAGGAGCAGTACCACAAGTTGTATGTGGATCCTAGTGGTTTGGTCTATAAGTGTTTGGAATCCTAACAAAGCCAATGATGAAGATGGCATTAGATTTGGTCTTGAATGTTCACAGAACTGATCTACCCAAATTCTCTCATGCCACCAGAAACATGTGTGTAATAGTTGGTGGAGATGGATTTGACTATCTCAAAAATACCACAAAAATTGGGATAGTGTTCATAAATGCCATAGACCATGAAACATGGGTCAGCATCATCTCATGCCATTAGAATGGGCTTGACAATATCACTAGAGTTGTATTTGAAGAATGGGATTGGTGGTATCACTAGAATTGTATGTGAAGACTGAACTTGGTGGTATCACTAGAGTTGTATTTGAAGAGTCCACCTAGAGGATCGAATGATGAAAAACATGAGCACAAGCAGGAGTGGGTGTGAGGGTTTTGAATTCCTTTGTAGGTGGGAAAAGCTCAAAAGATGGTGATGTTGAAGATTATGAAGTGATGAGGGTTGGGAGGATTTTTGGGATGTGGAAGGGGAAGGGGATGAGCTTCTTTTGGATATTCTACTCGAAGCCAGATTGAGGGAACTTTGCCCTGCCTTCTCTTTGTTTGCTAACCACATGCTTGCGGATCTTATTGATTCTTTGAAGGGTTTCTTTGAGTTGGGTATGTGAAAGGGCTTTCTCTCCCAGGCACCTACTCTTCCAATTAAGGATCATGTCCAAGATGGGTTCATAAATGAGGAGGTTGTAAGTGGCGAGGGCCCTGCATCTAATGAGGCTCCACTACATGTAGGATTTTCATAGTTTGGTGTTGGGGAGGGCAACACCTTTGTTGAGGTGCCTTTTGTTGTTGTTGGGTTCTCTAGTCCTCTCTAGTCCTTTCGTTGTATCCAAATTCTAGTATTGGAGTGGTGTTGGTGGAGGATTTCATCAAGCCTTTGTTTGAAGTGTGTGATGTTCCTTTTGCTAAATTTGTGTATAGTGGTTTTTATTAAAGTAATATTGTTATATTTAGTGTATAATGGTCATCTTCGTTAAGTTTAGTTTGCTTTCAGCTAGTTTTAGCAACTTTCTTTTATTTCTTTTGTTATCATTTGTTTTTTATTTATAAACATCATTTTGTAATTTCTTATTTAAGGAGTATTTCTCTCCTTTTTAAATTAATTACCATTTCATGGTATTAAAGCAAAGGCAATTTTTTGGTGAATTTTTGTATAAAACTCGTGGCTTTTTTTACCTAAAAATTTTGGAAAACTTTTTAGAAGTTTTTTGTTTGATTTTTTTAATAAAAAATCATGGGTTTTTCCTGTCAAAAATTGTGCCATTTTTTTGCTGTGAAAAACTACAACTTGTTTTTGGGTGGACTACACATTTTAGTGACCTTTTTCGAGTTTTCGAGCGCAACTTTTCTAAATCCGTGGGTTGCTGTGAAAAGATCCTAATGGTTTCTTCTCGTGTGACCCTACATGACCTCTAAAATTGTCTTTTTTTGGTTTCTTGATTACCGCATCTGAGCCCGGTGCTAAAAATCGTGGATTTAAATTACTACGATTGAGTGTGGTCCCCTGCGACCTAATTTTTTCGATTGTTTTCATAAGTTTTTGGCAATTTTTTTGCTGATAAAATCATGAGTCTTTTCTTTGACGATTTTTTTGAAAATCGTGAGCCTAGTATGAAGCTGTCATTTTTTATTTTTATTTTTGCACTAATTCGTGCCTTTTGCTCGCCTAGGGTTTCAGACCTAGGTGTGTTAAAAGTCTGCAGATTTTTTTTCAATTTTTGGATAAATTCATGGGTTCTGAGACTCAAAAATTTGATGTTTTTTCTTAAAATTGTGGGTTTCAAAGTAGTGCCTAGAGATTTGTGCTAGCTAATTGCTAGGGCTTGTTTGATTTTTGATAAAAAAAATTAGATTTTTTTGCAATAAAAAATTGAAGTTCCACTTTGACCTCATTTTTTGTGCCTTTGGAAAATGGGAGGGATAGTGTCTTTGACCAACATCATGTTGGAAAGCACCCATAGATTCAATGGTAAAAATTACAACACCTAGAAATAGTGGATACTCACCATCTTCGAATACAAGTGCCTTGATAAGATTGTCCTTGGTATAGACACACGTCCCACAATTGCAAGAAAGGACCAAGACAAATTTGATGGAAGTCATCAAGAGGCGGTTATGCTTCTCAAGTTATCTGTCACCAATGAGTTGCTTCCAGAAGTACCATCTGGCAAAACTGTTGCAGAGATTTGGACACACTCGAAGAATTTGCATGAGACCTCATACAAGGATAGAGTGTTCTTCCTTAAAAATATGTTGCTCTCCATTATGATGGATGACAAGATGCCTTTGCAAGATCATCTCATGAGGATCAAAGACATTTGCGATCAACTAGAGGCCATTGGTTGCAAGATGGAAGAAGAGGATATGGTGGTTATCATGTTGAAAAGCTTGCCACGGTCCTATGAGCATTTCATCGAAACTCTCAACATTACCTCCACCAATGTTGACCTCAAGTTTGATGATTGTGCAACAAGCTCTTGCAACAGGACAGGTGGAAGAAGCAATTTGGGAGCAACAACGAGACAACCGATGTGGAACAGGCTTTTACTGCCAAAGAGAAAGGCAAAGGCAAGTCCTCTCAACAGAAAGGACATGGAAAATCTGAGCATAGCTCCAAGAAGACCATCACATGTCACTATTGTTCAAGATTCTTGATGCCTTGGTTGACAAAGCCTCTGCTTGCATGGGGAATGCCCTCATAGGGTGGTTCTCAAGATTCTATCCAAATATTGATGTTGTTCGTAGCTAGGCTTCGAAAATATGGTGTGTTTTTGGTCACTTTTGAGTGATTGCAATGTCAAATGATTTCTTCATTTTCTCCTTCCAATCCTTTGAGGGGTTCAAGTGTATCTTGCAAGGTGGGCCTTGGTTCTTTGGCAAATTTGTCCTTTACTTGAAAAGATGGACTATTGGATTTGATGCTTCCAAGGAAAAATCTAATTGGGTCTTTATTTGGGTGAGGCTCCCAGGGCTCCCTTTGGAATATTAGAATGAAGAGATAATAAAAGGTGTTGTTAATGCTCTTGTCTTTTTAAGCTATTGATAAGGTCATGAAAGCCAAGAAAGGCTTGAGTTTTGCTAGATTTTGTGTCTGTGCTGATGTTGATAAGTTGTTACCAAATACTAAGTTACACTCTGTGTTGGGTGTTTAGGAGCAAAAAATCCATTAGGAGTCATCTTCATTGTTTCACTTTCATTTCCATATAGCTGGGAATTTTTCCCATTTGTGCGAGGATATCAAGGATAAAATCCATATTTAGTCCAAAATGATCTTTCCTTCTTTTGATCATAGGAACTTGGAGGCTAGTTTTGAAGGAAATGATTTGGGCTCTATAGTTGTGAGTCCTTTGGTTCTTATTTCTTCTTTGAATGTAGGTAAGGTTTTGGACCTAGCTATTGTGGATTCTATTGGGAACTTGAGGGGATCCCTCTCTAAGGATAAAAGTAAACCAAATGCTTCTCCTCTGGTTGAGATTGATTCTTCAAAGAATTATAGGACAACCCAATCGGGTCAAACTTTGCTTCAAAGCTCTTTAAAGAGGTTTGGTTTCAAACCTCCTTGACTATGTTCACTGTTTTTTTGTTGTTTTTCTACTATTTGGTTTGCTAAGGCCTTTCTTTTCTTATGGCCAATTTCTTTGTGGGTCCTTGTTTCATGTTGTTGAAGCATTTTTTGATGTACAAGCTTTTGGGGTCTCTTCAAAACCTCTTTGGATCATAGTTTCGGTCAAAATCACTTTCCTTAATAAAAATTAATGAAGAGGTAATCTCAAATCTCTATATGTAACTTATATAATACAAGAGATCCTTATAAAAGGAAAATTTGTTATATAAATAACTACTACAAGAGCCAAGTAAAAGAGGTCCATACTTCTTATAGTGGAACAAAGTCCTCAACAATGCCATGTTATTTAGAACAATATTGTAATCTTTTAGAGCATACATTTGTGGAGAAAATAACTACAAGACAAGGATACTTGTAAAGTGGATCACCTCTAAGTGATGTTAATGTTGGATGATTTAACAAATGGAGTATGACTTGCACCCAATAGTCAAGTTACACATTCAAGAAGCTTTTACTACATATAGTCCCCGATATATCAATGACATAAAGACACTCTTAACACTTTCCACTTTTTGTGTATATTTTTAAACAATGTATACTTAGATTAAATCCTCAACAAGGGATATGCTACTTTGTTTGGAAAAAACTTGTAATTTTAATTTCTAAACATTTATAGTGACAATAATTAGAAAGCTAAATAACCCGCTAAGCAACATTAAAAAATGTCAACATTGAAGAGGAAGATGTTAATACATTAATCAAGAGACATAAGACATCTTCCTTCTTGACATAACCATTAGCCTATAACAAAATTAAAAGCCAACCATTTCTATTGATGCCTTAAACTATAAAACAATTGTGAAATACTTCAAGGGAGGATATTAATGACATTTTTTAATATGTTTACAAAAGAATTGGTTAAAAAATGTTAAAATACTGTTGACATTTCATTACAAGGAAGAAAGAATACAAATTCCAAGAAGTACTTGAAAACATTATTATACTATTATATATTCTCAACCATAGTACCGATAATCAAGCATTGGACATTAAATGTAATGTTTCTTGCTTTTACAATAAATATAGAACTGAATAATTGTGTCATATTAAGCATGTAAAAACACTATTTTCACTTCAAATGGAAGATGGGCATTGATTGAGGATTATGAATGGATGTATAATTTCCAATTTGTAATTAGAAAAGTTGTAGGTAATGGCCCGTTCACATAGTCATCTTGATGACTACTAGCAACTTAAGAAGGTCAATTTTAGAGATAGATATAATAACAAGTAATGCAATGCAATCATTACAACCTCAAAGTACGACATGTAAATTAATTTCCCTATTTTCAGGGTCTTGGACATTCATAACAAATTAAAAAAAACAACTCTTTTATTGGAGCAAGGTGTCTCATAAATCCACCCGTGGGTTTGGATAGAAAATATATACCAATGGCACAAAATAAAACATTTTTCTACAGTCATAGAGCACACTCTCTAGCAATGAAATGAATCATGAAAGGAGTATAGGAATCACAACCTATCAACTCAAGAAGCCCTTAAACACCAAATGTTGCTCACTTGAACAATCCTCCACATTGTGGTAATTCAAAATGTTCATAAATTTAAATCTCATAAACCTTATGAAGAATAATCTGATTGAAAATTCCAAGTTGAAGACATTTTACGTTATGTTCCATGGCGTTTCGAGGATGGGGATGACAAGATGACAAGTGACATGTTTCAGGGATGATAGGCTAGGGTTCATTTTTTGGGGATGACAGGGGATGACAATATATATACTCAAATTAAATAATATAATAAATATATACATAACTTATATTCAACATATACACTATAATAATATAGAACTAATATGTCATTCTATATTATTGAAGTCTATGCTAAATATATTTAAAATATACTCTAAAGGACTATTATGAAATAATGTTTTACAACCTTTTCCAATTCTCTTGTGGTATAGCTTAAAGTTGTAAAGAAAGGCCCAAAATCAACCGAATTGATCTTTAGATGATGACCCTTGTTTGTAGAATAGCAAGGCCAACTGTTCAATGGAGCACTCATCCTTCTCTCCCCCAATTCAAAACATGCATCTCTTGGCCATAGTATTGTCACACCCTAGGTTATTTAATAAATGATTCACTCTCTTCCTCTATATGGTTGCCAATTCTTTGTACTTTTGGAAAGGAAAAAACAACTAGTAATCATTGCATTCCAAGAGAACACTTCTACATTATGCATTTTGTCAAATAGTTTGCATGCTTCCACATTTTGTGTACATGTCAACCAATGTATTCATCACAATAATTTCAGATCAAAAGCCACGCCTAGAGACCTTTCCATAAATTTTCTTCTCTACAATGGTGGTAGGCATAATGGATTTATACCTTTAATTGCAATAGTTTCTTGTTTAAAATGTGGCAAAAGGTATTTTTGTTGGGGATACTTAGATGTCCCTAGGATGATCGAGGATGTCTAAGACGTCCCCTACAATAGAAGATACATTTTTTTGCATTTTGGGGACATTTCCCCCATTTCAAAAATATTTGGGAACAATTAGGTGACATCCCTTGCCATCCTATTGTTCTAGAAATTTGAAGTGGGATGGGGACATCAATTTTAGGGCTAGGGATGCATCCTTGTGGAACACAATTTTTATCTCCACTCCACACCCCATCAACATATTTAATTATTGGGATTGATTTAGGACTTATAAGGAAGAAACCCCCCTTCAATAACACACACTGTAACTAGGTTTAATGTTAGCCTATCTCAGCTAAATTTTCCTAAGAAATCCTACCTAAGATCTCCCACTCATGACCTTTCTCCTCCCATTTACCACTATCCTCAAAAACTCTTGTGGAATCCTTCCAAATGTCCTATAATCAACACCACAACCTTCCTCCAAAAGTCCCTTTCTTGGTACTATCTTCTCACCAATATTGGGTATATTACCAAGGAAATTGAGGCTATGCACAAAGTCATATATTAAAATGGAATTTGCAATCCATATTTGGATAGTGTTTTCTAGACTCCTATGTTGTGTTTTAAAACAATGTGAAAATATAAACTATGAATGAATGGGTGGATAAATCAAGCAAGGTGGTTGAACACTATGAAAAAACTTCCAAGGCCAACAACCATGGACTACTTTTGCTTAGAGTTTAAAAAGAGGGAAATCACATATGTAATCAAGGAACATGATGGACTACTTTTGCTTGAGTCTACAAAAAGACAAATTGCAAATATAATTGACCATGAAGATCTCAAATTGGCTACCAAAAGGATTGCCACACAAGTTGAAAGTTGAACAAAAGCTTATGTGAGAGGAAAAAGTAAAAAGACAATTTTAAAACCTCATCTCTCCACTTCAACCACATGGCAAATCAACAATTCTAAAAGGGAAGTGGATTTTACTCTTCCTATTAATTCCATTTCAAGATGATTTCTTTATTGTATTGCATATAAACTTTGAACAATCTATGTATCGCTTAATATAGTACTATCCATCGTCATTTTTCTCTACATATTTTATTGTCATTTGAAATTTATATATTATTTTCTAGCAGTAACCAAATTAGGCTAATGAGATTACAAGAATAATACATTTTATATAATATTTTGTAACAACAAGATAAATCATAAATCACAATGAGTTTGTTTGCAACTCTTAAATTGAGGTTGAAGAAATGAAGCTAAAGGTTAATACCGAGGCAAAGAGTTGTGTTAAAAACTCTTGAAAGGGTAGACTTTATATTGGATTGTATCTTTGAGGAATAGAGCTAGACATCTTTGATACTCATATGAATAATATCTCATAGAGAGCCATGATTTGTTGGAATAAGTTTTTCATTGATGTCAAGGTTGAGCTACCTGGTTGCCTGCTTGAGGTGCTTGAGGTGCTTGATCTACTTGAGCTGCCTATGTGTCTGCTTCAGCTAGTTGGGTGTGTGCTTAAGCTTCTTTGGTGTCTACTTGTCAGTTGTTTGAAAAGTTTATCTTCCTTGTGCCAAATCATCATCTATGCCACATCATCCTTGTTTGGTCAAGTGGATTTTTTATTGATCGGTGGTTTATGTCTTATATTGGGACTTACATTATTTTTAAGGAGGCATCTATTTGATATGGTGGCTATACACAATGCTTTGTGGTCAGCATAATGCATAATGGGTCTGCATTTGAAAAGTCAATATGTCATGTCATTTGCTATGACAGATTTATGCCCAGTAAGCATTGATATTTTGTGTAGCGACAAGTGTGAGAGAGGTCTCTATGCTTGGTGTAGAGTTATTGTTGGAGATATTTTCTTTTGTAATGTAATTTTTGGCTGTCGGTTTTGTGTAGGGACGTGTCTATCTGGATCACCCAATATTTATAAAAGATAGTTTTGAATATCTTTTGGGAGAACGGTTTCAGGGTTATTTATGAGGTGGCAAATGTTATGGCAAACTCTATTTTTGTGGCGATGATTTATCTCTTGTGTGAAACGGCTCCTTAAAGAAATATCGTCGGCTTTAGCTTCAGAAGATTTTATCATATGCAATGGCTTTTGCCTGAATATGTTTGACAAATGTTATGCGTTATCGATTTGATTCCTAGCTTGATATTTTAAGCGGCCAATATTTAAAGATTATTCAAAATCGAATTCATTAAAAATGCTTTAGGTGTTCGACTTTATGAAGACCGTTTCTTTGTTGAGACGGGATATAGCCATCTATCCTTGGTCTAGCAATTTAATGATAAATACAAAAACGGCTTATCCTGGCAGAAGATATACACACTAATTACCACTCCATGTGTGGCGTCTATTTGTCTGAAGTCGTGGATTCTTGCATGCCTTCGTGGCACTTATCTTATGCGTTGCAGGATGAGAGTGGAGTTATCTTTTCAAGTGCTACGTCTCAAATTGAGTAACGACTTTAGTAATGTTGGTGGCGGTTCATATTTTGTGTATTGGCTAATTCCTTGGTGCCAGCGCAATGTTCAGTTATCACATTCGGGATTTTTTGAAACATAGTGGAATTTAATTATCTTCAAAATTGAAGGAAACTTCAAAAATTTATTGGGCAACTCTTTCATTAAAATATAAGACTCTGGCTAAGTTCATTGAAGAATTTAGCTTGCTTCAGAAAACGTTTTTATCTGTGCTGCATCGATATTTAACATACAACTATAATAAGACATCGTGATTAATTCCTAGCGGGTCTTGTAGGGAATATTGGCGACGGTTTTGTACTTGGCATTGACCTTTTATTTTTGGTGTGTGTGACAGAATATATGGGATTGATGTTTTCAGAACAGTTTGAATATCCTCTGCTTTATTAGCGACAACTTCATAATTACACTCTATTTTTTCTGGCAGCTATTTTAAAAAACAAAAATTGAAGATTTTCCCTGGAATGAAGTCTACGGAAATAGATTAGCTTGATGGTTGCTAAAAATTTGAATGGGTATGGTACAAAAAAAGATTGTGAAGGTGTTATTTTGAAGCCGAACAATGAAAATGTGATTAAGGGTTGAGAGTGGATATGTCATGGAGACATGTTTTCCATTTTAATGCGGTGTGTGAGTCTTTCCTAAAATGCGGGTTTCTACAACTGTCTGGTTTTATCTTGGTTTTTGCCTCTATTCTATTTGAATCTAAACGGTGCTTGGAAACTTATTCCTGGGTATAACTTGTGGTATAGTGCTATCATGAAATATTTTTTTGTGTCCTTGGTGTCGGTCTTTTGAGACATGGTGATCTAGGAGTGAAGCTTTATCAGATATATTAAGCAGATGTCTTGTTTGAGATATCAATCAATATTTATCTTCCTGAAGGTTTGACTGTAGATGGTGGTGTGTGCGAGTTAATTCAAGAGGGTTGTCTTGTTTTGAAATGCATACTTTCCAATGAAGAGTAAGGACGTGAAAGAAGGGTGTAGATTTTATATTCTATGATTGAGAATTTGTTGAGGTAGCATTCAGTTTGCAGCAGTATGTTACAGTAGTTTGAGTGGGCTGAATTGAGCAATTAACAACAGCAGTATTTGGGAAATCAAAATATGGAGTTGAGGTTTTGTGTAGACAATTTTCTGTATTTGGACAGCGTATATATTAGTGTGGGCCTCATTGTTCAAGTGTAGGCATCGTTTCAAATCAGTGTTCTAAACTCAGTTTTGCTAAGTTTGGAGTTGGTGCTTCAGCCACTGGAGTTGGTGGTCGGTGTTTTCGGAGTTGGTGCTTCGGAGGTGAGTTGGTGCTTACGCTGGAGTTGGTGCTTCAGCATTTTGAAATTGGTGCTTCTGTTGGTTCGAGGTTGGTACCTCTATAGATCGAAGTTGGTGCTTCATGAGAGTTGGTGCTCTCGGTGGGTTGGTGCTCACCTATGTAATCAAGGTTGGTGCCCTTTGAAGATAAATAAAAGCAATATTTTGCCGTGGTTTTTTACCCGAAAGGGTTTTCCACGTAATCTTGGTGTTTATCTTGTTAATGGTGTTTGATGATGATCTTAATGTTCTGATTTCTGATTTGCTTGGTTAATTTGGTTTAAAGTTTTAAAAGGTTTTGAAATACTGATTCACCCCCCCTCTCTTAGTATTTCCTCTGTGCTCTTCATGATTTTCTCTAAAGAGGTAGTAAATCTTGCCATGGAGCTCAAATATGTTGGGCAACTAAATACAAAATGCTCTTTAGGTTCTAGTTTATTGTTACAAAGTTTACAAATCTGTCTATCTCTCAAGATAAAGTGCTCTAAATCCATGCAAAGCTTATGAGAGCATACCAACAATTACCTAAAAGGAAATCTGAAACCAAAAGCAAGACTAGTATACTTGAGAGGAATAATGTGACCATCTTTTATATGGATATAGTGCTTCAAATAGTGTTGCATTTTTGTTGATAAAGGTTTTGGTAGTTTTGTCCAAGTTGACTTTATGTAGGCTTTATAGATGCCATCCCTAATGTCTTTGTGAACTTCTATTTTCAACATGTGGGAAGTATGGATGGAAACTATATTAGGAGGAAGATTGATATCAATACCAATTCCTTGCATGAAAAAATATATTGGGCATTCTAAGTGTTCTTGATCCCTTGTTCACATAACTTCATAGATGATTGCAGAGCCTTGAATGGATATTATTATGTCCAATTATTGTATCTATCATACATCTTAATCTATGAAGCAACATCACTACATGAAATACAATTGAAATATGAAGAGGATGAATGCCAAATTAGGCCAAGATATTGAATGTGGAACTAACTATTTTGCCCTTAAGTTTTTAGATATCATGGAAATAAGATATTTTCAACTTGAGCATAATTGATACTATGAAATCCAAGTCTCCAAATCTCACAACCATGCAAGATTGTCAATGACACTAAAATCTGGAAGACACAATTTCGTTTTGGCATCCTAAAACAAGAGTTGGAAATATTGTCTCTCAAGTGTATTATGTGCAACATAACCCTTTCATAATCTCTCTTTTGTAGGAGGGAGCATATTGAAGGAAGGTCCTATTGAAGGCACACCAAGGAATAAGAAACCACTTCAATCAAAATTCCTTTGTAAACACAATTAGTTGCATGTCTTTCTTCTTAGTTGTGTTTAAAACCATGACTTTTTAAACTCAAGTTCACTTGTAAACCATGAGCAATGAACTCACTATATATCAAGATGTCATTGTATGCCTGCAACATTGTGTGACATGAGAATAATGTCATCTAGAAATAATAAAATAGTAATAATTATATTATAAAGAATACAACCATCATCTATTTTCCTTGAAATTGCAATGATATTCTCTAATTCATCTTTGTAGCAACCAAACAAAGTAGGTGAAAGTGGTCAGCCTTGTTTAACACCAATGGTACTATTAATATCCTCTATAAACCAAGTAGGAGTTTGAACCTTGGCAATCAGCCTCTCATAAAGCGTTATCCAAGAGCAACCAAATATTTTTGAATCCATTAGTCCCAAACCTATTGAACTAGAAGCTATCTAGGAACAATTTCAAATGTCTTTTAGAAAAAAAAAACAATAAAAGAAGAAACTACAAACATAATTTTTTAAATATATGTAATTTTAGTCATGTATCAATCAAAGAAACTAGAAGCATGTAAGGAAGACATTGAAGTAATTATATTACCCTCTAAAAAAGAAATTGAGTACTACTAATACAAAAAATTAGATGAATAAGCATGTTAGAAAATTCAAGAAAGCACTATCCCCTAGAGTGATGAACTTCCCATGACTTGAAGCCAACCAAAAAGTTGAGAAATTAACAGACCATTATTTTAAAAAGAGCATGAACATGGTAACAACACACAATATCATGTGGCTGAGACCACTAAACTAGTGGCAAAAGGATGGGGATCATCCAGCATGTTGCCCCAACCATGCCCTCCTGCAAGTGGATCTACATCCTCAAGGCTCCCACCCTCTAAATTTCTTCAACCTGCATTTGTTGTTCTTGATCTTCTTTTTGCACGTGAGCTCCAAAACTGGTTAATGCTAGCCTTGGAAACTTATAACTGGGTTGTCACCACCTGCTACCAATGTTGCCTCCTAGAGATGAGGAATGATGCTAGTTAGGTGGAGCAAACCCAGATGGCTTCTCAAATAGAATCAAGAATGACAGTGGCTCCATTGGTCAAACCCATGGCCAGGCCTTCAAGGGTCATGATTGGTTAAAAAGACTCAAGGAACCCAACTAATAGCACATGGTGCATTGCCCCAGTGTCCAATAACAGTTTTGAAGTTTTCCACCACTAGAGCCACCTCCTTATTTTGAACTTGAATATACAACATTAAACTAGATGACAAATTTGTTTGTGAAATAATATCAAATATCTGCATAATAACGTCTTTCCAAAAAATAGAACTCTATTTCTGTGTTTCTAAAGTTTGAAAATAAACTTTTAAATGGAAAATTTACCTAAATTTTCCAGGAAGATGTACAAAATCTCCAAGGTCATGTGCAGTTTGAGAAAAGAATGGACCACTTCCAGGGTTATTAGACACAAGAGAAAAACCAAAACAATGTGCTTGACAGATTCTAGTTTATTGCAGGAGCATTCAAGAATTGAAATATTTGCATGCAAAAGCCTATCTCCATTTGGAAGGCCTTGGTTAGTTAGATACCATGCAAGCGAAGCAATTTGGATTTAACTATGGCCTAGAAAATAGTAGCGAATCTCCTAACCTGAGTGGAAGGGGAAGAGTTGAGATTCCGCCTAAATTGTGAGCTTATTATAAGAAACCCATAAAGGTGAGATCTAGTTAACTCATTTGAATTTGTAATGTGTACAGGAGGTATGTATTTACCATCACCAATCCCTTCACTAGAGAGATGGAGGGGAGAAACCAATATTATGGATATATTTTGCAGAACTGGCCATGATAATCTTGCTATAAAATTTGGAGCCTCTGTCATTGAGGTTATACTTGGTTTTGAAAGTAGACCAAGTTAATCAAAAGGCAGACTTTTTGCAGAAAATATCAAGAATGGTGCAAAGACCTCCTTTAAACAATTTCAGTGCCTTGTTGAATCTTGGAGCTTCCGTTAGAGTGTTGCCATTGTGGGTGAAAATGGAAAACCGTCACAAAGACAGCTACATTATATAATGAATAGTAGGCAGATCTTCATCAAAAAAATACAAATCAATTTTAAGTTATTTTTTTTTCCCATATTTTAAAAACACAAACTTTCTAAAATTGAAAAACAGGTGCTAACAATAACGATAAGTCTTAAAAGAACAACATATATCAACTGTAAAGTTTTTTAAAGAAAAAGCATTTGTTTTTCCTTACAGTTAAGGGGCATACATTTTTTTAAAAATCTGGTAAGTAGTTGGCATTGAGGTGCAACAGTTGATAAAGCTTTAGGCATCTACTCTTGTTGAGGTAGAGTTTTTAATATGACTGAAAGCCAGTTAAAAGAATGAATAGTGATATTGCATGAACTGAGCATTCTCTTAGGCTATGGTTTCATGGAGGGGATTTGTTAATATTTCTAAGCAGTTGTTAATTGAAGTGAAGGAAAAGCCTTATTCTAAAAAAAGGGCTCTGTGAATTTTTAAATGCTTTCTGCTAAATTATTTTAAGTGAATAAAACAATTTAAAAGTGAAATTATAGCAATTATGAAAACTCACATATACATAAAAGTCCCTATCATGGTAAGCTCCCTCTATAACTGAAAGATTGCAGCTATAAATATGGAGCTCTTATTTTACAAGAAAAGAGACTCATTTTAATACTGTAACTACTTTCAATTCATAGAACTGCCTTCAAATTAAAAACAGCCCAAACCCTTTCCATAGGACCACATCATTACAATTGAAATACTATTTCTCTTGACATGATTTGTCAGAATCACCACAAAATTAAAAAATGATTACTATTACCCATGGATAAGGAGCTTGTATACAAGATTGGTCCAATAGCAACTAGGATGCTACAAAATTGTAAGCCTAGAAGTATATATACCATTGGCAAGCAGGAGCTGCCCTGACACACCAAAGCAATACTGAAAATCACCTACAGATGGATGGAAGATCTTGCCTCGTCATTGAGAGTAGCTTTGAAGGAAGATCTCGTCTCTTTATTGAGAGCAGCCTTAGTTACTTTTCTTCATTGCCAATTTACTCTGCAGCACACCAAACTCTGAAGAATAGTTTAATTAATCTATCATTGTGGTTAATCTCACAACACAGAGATGATGGGCACCAGATAATAAATTTAACACTTACAAGAAGTTGACCCCAAATTGAAATTGTTCCGTCCAATTCGTAGTGGTAAAGATTTGATGCTGATATAAAAGGTTGAACTAAGTAAGGCGGCCAGAGCTAGAGCCGTACCAGACCATAAACTGGTTCAACCAATTGATAGAAGATTTTTCGTTTTATTTGGAATAACCTAGCTTGTCCATTGTAGAACTGGTTGTAGTAGGAGGAAATTGTTCCTAACATCTACACGCTACTTATTGAAGATTGCCACATGTCCCTTCCATGCAAAATATCCCAAGCACATCTGATACTTCGTTTGAAAAATAGAGTTGCATTTCCCCATCGTGATGTCTTTCTACCCTCCCTTTGTTGCTTTGTTAGGTTCTTTAAAGTAATATAAATTGAAGGCTACCTAAAGTACTATTTTGTTGTTTAAATTATTCATATTTTAAAATTAATTATCTTAGACATTAAACTACTATCATGTAGAAGTTACTACTTGTCTTTCTACTTTTGTAAATGTAATTATAATTGTAATTCTTAATTGTAATAAATTTATTATATTTTATTAAATATATTTTAATTAATTATAAAATTACATAATTATAATTATAGGAAAAGTAATTGTAAATTTAATTTTTAATTCTAATTAATGAAAAATATTAATTTGTAAATTATAAATAAACTGTAATTTATTTTAATTCTAATTATAATTATAATTAATTTTCATGCTAATTAAAATTATTTTTAAAAACATAACAAAAATAAAAAGTAAAATAAATTCTAAATTCTAATATTTTTCATCAAATATCATTGCATGCATATTTAATATATTAGTATACTATATAATCTTATCTACTAAATCATTCCACATATTTTGATTGTTTATATGCAAATGAAATGTGGAAACTTCTATGCAATGATTTACTAATTTGGAAAGCAAACAACAAAGTAGATTGGAAAGAAATTTTTACTATGCAATGATAAAAAACTTGGAAAAGAAATTAACTTGTTTTGGCACTGTTTGGCTAATGAAATTCTCTAGCTTTTATGGAACGTTGGAAATGGTGAAAAATTCAATGGACAGTGGAGGAGTGGAGGATCTTTACTAAGTCATCAAAGAGACTCATCTTGTTTGATATTGCTTCGTAGGTGACCATGATTGTGAAAATTTTTTAAGGCAAATTTCTCAAGCTAATGAAAGATGGGGTGGTCTTGTTTAATCAAAATGAAGTCAAATTTGGGCATAATTGGCAATATGGACAACCCAGCCTAGCCACCTTTATGACTGCACTAGAAACCTTTCAGAGGGAGTTCAATGAGAAGGCTAAAGCATGTAATGAACAATAAAGAGTCAAGGCACCTAGGTTGCACAATAATGAAAACATGGAAATTGAAGAAGTCTTCTGCAGGGATGAAATGATAGCTGCAGAAACTCTTGCTAGTTGCAGTGAGAGCAGGAATATGTAACTAGAATCTATACGCATTTTTGTAAATGCTGCATAGTTTTGTAAACACTTTGTATAGTTGCTAAAAAGTATACATGTATGTAAAAGATGAATAGTAGGTTGTAATAGGGGTTAGACAAACCTTCCTTTCCATACTCAGCGAACTGATCAATTAATTTTGGTGGCTATAAGGACAAATTCATTTTGATGTACCTTTTTAGAATACTCTATCGTTAATACAAAAAAAAAAAAACTACTAAATCATTAAGAATTAAATATAATATTACTATGTTATAATTAATCATATAATATATTTAAAATAATTTAATTTATTAAAATATATATATTCAATCATTAAGAATGAAAATATAATATTATTGTATTAAAGTTTATTATATAATATATTTAAGACATACTAAATTATTAAAAAAATCTAATATATTATTATATTATAATTTATTATAGAATATATTTAAAATATATTAAATTATTTAAAAACTCTTAACATACTAAATCATTAAGAATTAAATTTTATTATATATTAAATCAAATAGTTTAAAATTTACCTCCATTGATAGGGTTGGTGTTAAGAGTAACGCCACTGAGGATAAAATAGTATGACGACCATCTAAAGAAGGGTGAATAAAATTGAATTTTGATGGAGCAACTTTAGAGATCACAGAGAGGTGATTATGGCTTTTCATCTAATATATTATTAAAATATAATATTATAATTTATTATAGAATATATTTAAAATATATTAAATTATTTAAAAATTCTTAACATACTAAATCATTAAGAATTAAATTTTATTATATATTAAACCAAATAGTTTAAAATTTACTTCCATTGATAGGGTTGGTGTTAAGACTAACGCCACTGAGGATAAAATAGTGTGACGACTATCTAAGGAAGGGTGAATACAATTGAATTTTGATGGAGCAACTTTAAAGATCATAGAGGGGTGATTATGGCAGAAAAGCTACCCTCTTAAATTATTTAAAAACTCTTAACATACTAAATCATTAAGAATTAAATTTTATTATATATTAAACCAAATAGTTTAAAATTTACTTCCATTGATAGGGTTGGTGTTAAGACTAAAGCCACTAAGGATAAAATAGTGTGACGACTATCTAAGGAAGGGTGAATACAATTGAATTTTGATGGAGCAACTTCAGAGATCACAGAGGGGTGATTATGACAGAAAAGCTACCCTCTTCAACCATAAACAAATAATGAAGCAGAAATAATCACAATAAGATTTGGACTTGAAGAAGGCGAAAACTAGGTGTTTGAAGACTTGAGATCGAAGGAGACTCACTCGTCACTATCAATGTGATCTGAAATCGACAAATTCAAAACTGGAAATTCGACAATCATCTCGCGGAGTGTCTAAGACCCTTAGATGGCTACGAAGATTTCAAACTATTGCATATTTACCATGAAGGAAACAAGGACATAGATTGCCTTGCCAATGTGGCAATAAATGTCCAATGATAATGAGTTGAAAGTGGAGTGAGAAGAAGTACGATGCGATTGACCTTTCATGCAAACTGGCACAGGGTGTATGGGAGTGCATCAGTATCAAGTAAGGATAGGTGTTGTGAGTGTAAAACGATTATAAGGTGGTGGATCCATCCTATCAGTTTGCACGTGACTTAACACGACTAGATGAGAGAGAATCACGAAGGTAATACTTCCCACATATCAAGCATGGGAATTAACTTGCAAAGGCCTATAATAAACCATCCTGATGAGAAGATGGGAATTCAAAAGCAAAAATTATTTGCAAGCGCTTGGGCAAAGATGGATACCCCTGTGAGGCTCACTTTCCATAGGCAACAAATGGCTTTTCTTGGAGAAGTTTTAGACCACTGGTGTCTTAAAGTCATGTTGAAACAACACAATGGGCATGGGCATACAATGAAGGTGGTAAGATGGGCTCTAGGGGAAAACTTCATGGTTGATGAGTGTCACTACAGGGTCGGCACTAACATCTCCTTGCACTTTATTGCCTCTCTCTTGGACTTGGGGAAAGTAAAGGAGATAATCTGAGCTTTAGCTTTGATATTGCTTAAGCAAACGTACCTGCAAGGTCTAGAGGAGGCATTGGGGGTGGCAATGTATGGTGTCATTTTGGCACGACCATGAGATATAGGAATAATGTTAGAAGAGGTTGCAATGGTGGAATGGGTGTCATTCATGGGGAACTTTCACACACAAACCCTAATGAAACATTGTGTTATGGTCAAGAAGGGATGCCAATATCTCAAAAAGGTCAACAATTTGGAGCTAGTGTATGATCAAGTAGCTAAAAGATTTCGATGTAATGACAACATATGGTGGGCAATTCAAACTATGGGGATGAAAGATGGTTACTAAGTATGTGTAAATAGATAATATGATATAATGTTGAGCATAGAACAACTCTATTTTGGTTAGTTAGGATGAGCTCGGGTCTAAGTCACCTTGGAGCATTAGAATAGTAAGTAGTTTAATATATGACTGCTAACAATCATTTTGTAAAAGATAGTTGTAAATTTCTATATTCAAATATAATTTAAGCAACCTGGCTGTACCTTACCTAGCAAAAATAAAAATAAAATTTAATTTTTATTTTTATTTTAATTATGTAAAATCAAATCCCTATAAAATAGAGAAGATTATCTCTTTTATGCTAATTTAGGGATGTGCTTCAATTTAAATTTTATTTTATTATTTTTTATTTTAATAGTGTGAATCCAAATCCCTATAAAAGAGCTAATTGGTTTTATTAACTATATTTTGAGAAATTAAAAAAATATATACATAAATATAAATTTTGTGTATCTAAAAAATCATATGTTTACAATATTATAAATAAAAACTTTAAAAATTGTGTACAATAGTCATTTTTTTTAAACTATAAAAAATATCTTAAATCTACTTTAGAAAAATATAAATATTTTTTAATATGAAAATAAATGATTTCTTATTGTTGTCAATTAAGCAAAATTGTAAGACTATAACAACAAGTACTAATAATAATGTTTAGTGTTTCATAGGGAGTATGACAAAGGGTTTGTTGGAATCACAAAGTGTGATCCGAAATGTTGATGCAAAAAATTAACATACAATCGAATCCAGAAATATTTTGAGCAATTATCAATATGGATTGTGAAAATTTGCAATCATTAATTTTAAATTATTTGTATTTCATATATGATAACTATTTCAATGCTCCTTTTAAATGTGTCCCAACAACGCTCACAAAACATTTCGTGTATTTTTTAACATATTCTATACAAACTTTTGTTAAATTATCTCAAATTCTTGGACTAACCAAAAGCATAGACATCTTAGCTGAAGAGGATAGCTCACACAATTTATGCATTCTTTTAACATATTTAATATGTACACTTTTGTTAAATTATCACTAATTCTCAAACTAATCAGAAACATAAAAGTCCTAACTAAAGAAGATGATGTCTCACACATTTTGTGCATTTTTAACACACTTAATACACACTTTTGTTAAATTATCTCAAATTCTCATACTAACCAAAAACATGGACATACAACTAAAAAAGATGGTTGATGAGTTTGATAAAAACCTTATAATAAAAAAATACACTATTAATATCTAAGAATATATTTTTTAAATCTAAAAGAGAGAATCGTTTTTTTTTTAAATTAGAAGATATGTTTACTATTTTAAAAAAAAATTATAAATTTTTTCTCATCTCAAAGTCTAAGACAAATTATTGGTTTAATATTAATGTGGTTATAAGATTATTTATTGAAAGAGTGTAAAATAAGATAATACCTAAGATTTTTAAATTGATCATACACTTAGTAGATAAGGTTTATGACTAAATCAAACAAGTAACTCAATAATAATAAAGATATTGCTTTGGAGGCATAGATCAAAAGAAAAATTCTTATTTTTATATGAAATTTTCATGCTTTAATATTTTTAATTAGTTATTAAAATTTTATTTTAATTAAATTAAAAAAAAATAGTGTGCTTTAAAAGTAATTATTTAGCATGTATTTGTAAATTTTTTACGTAATAAATTTTAGCATATACTATTATGTTTCTTAAGGTTAGTTATTCTTAATATGAATTTTTCATACTTAAATGTATATGTTTGTAAAAAAAAAATAGCTAATCATTTTTTCTAATTTATATGTTTTTTTTTTTTAAATTGTATTAATTTTGAAGAAATCATATTTTTTCATCTCAAAGTCTAAGTTAGGTTGGAAAGTCATTGGTTTAATTTTATTTTTATATATGATAACCACTTCCCAACTCTTTCCAAGTGTATCTCAACAATATTAAGAATGGCTAACACTATTTTGCTCATTTTTCTAACATACTTGATACACACTTTTGTTAAATGATCTCAAATCCTTGGGAAAGTTGTTGGTTTAATTTTATTTTCATATATGATAATAGCTTCCCAACTCCTTCCAAATGTATCCCAATGACATTTATAATATTTGAGATTTTAACTTTTTTTATTGGGTTTCATGGCAAACTATCAAAGAGAATTATGGGTTGAGCAATAGGTATAAATAATTTATAATATTCATGTAGTCTTCATGTTGATAAAAAATTCTATGAAATTGTGTACTCCGAGGGAATACAGTTTTTTATTGGAGATGACTTTCTTTTAATCACTTTAATTATCTTCTTTTAAAATAAGTTTATATTCAATTCCTTCCTCATTGGCCTCTTACCTATCATCTCAATCATAAATATAAGTGCAAATTCAGTTTCAAACTTTGGACTACTCAAAAGATGCCAAGTGTGGAGCTCTTTGGTGGGAAATCTATGCATGAGGAGGAGGGGGTTAATAAGAGGCTTGGCAAGCCAGAGCCTCTTAAGGTAAACCTGTTGTCTGAGGATTTCTCATACCTAAATGATTCAATACCACTTCAATGTTTGAGCTCCTTGACATGGCTCGTGTGGGGGCTACTAGCACTTTCAAGCTAGTGAAGTGGACTCTACAAGAATTCAACGGGGTGAATATCAAGATCAGGAGCCTAAAAGAGAATGTGCAAAATATGTCGAAGGGTTCTTCCTCAGATATTTTTATTGATACAATTGTGGACTTAGAGTGTACTTTAACTGACTTCAAGTCCTTGTGTGAGTAGTGTATCTCTGAAATGGAGGCTAGGATTATGGACACTAATGCTGACATCAAGAAGCTATTGCATGTAAGCCACATTTTGGTTAAGAACAATGTTGAATCCTTGGAGGTCCTGTTTCACAAGATAAGTGAGTTAAGAGAAGATCAGTTGTATTTTGCTGAGCTGATGGAGAAGGACCAAGTTTCAAAGGGAAAAGGAAAAAAGCTAGGGAAGGATGAAGCTAAAGGCCCTTCTACTAGAGGGAAGGGTAACCTGAGGAAATCCTTTGAGGAGGAGAAGAAAGAGTTGATAGACATGGTTGAACTACATTAGAACCAAGAACTTGAGGTGGCTAACACCTTAAACAACATGAAATAGTGTCCCTTTCTGTTTTTGCACTATTGTTTTCCTTAGCAAATCAAAGAACAAGTGATGCAATTTCAAAATTGTAATAAGCTCGTCCAAAGTCAAAGAATGATTCAGTTGATGAAATGACTATTTTGTTCAGCCTTCTAGTGGCTGCTATGCATTTTTGGATAGCTTGGTTTATGTTTTTCTTTTAGCTACCTTTGGTAGCTCTTATTCATTGTAAAAAATTTTGTTCGATATAAAAATTAAAAATAGGATGACACCTCTAGGTTCTTAAATTGATTATACACTTGAAAGATAAGGTTTATGACTTAATCAAATAAACAACTCAATAATTAAAAAAATAAATATCAAAAGTATCAAATTATATATAAAGTGTTTTGGAGGCATAGGTGATATAGAACTCTACAAAAATGACACTCCTCCCCCACAAAAAAATAAAAAATAATTTTTTTTACAACTTAGGCTTTTAATAGACTTATTTATTTTTTATTTAATGTAGCTCTAGCAATGGTTATTTTTTATTATTAATTTTTCATACTTTAAGATTTTTTAGTTAGCATGTACATGTTTCTAAATTTTTATTTAAATTTAAATTTAAAAAATGAGTGTTCTTATTATTATATGAAAATTTTAAAATTTATTATTTTTTAGTTAGATGTACATATTTGTAAATATTATATCTAATGTATATATTTTTAATTTATATGTAAAATCTTTTTAAAAAATGATGTATTAATTGTGAAGAAATTATATTTTTCCCATCTCAAAGTCCAAGTTGGCAAACCATTTCAGTTTAATTTTTTTCATATATGATAACCGCTTCCCTACTCCTTCCAAAAGTATCCTAACAACACTCGGATTATAGCCATTTGATAGAAGAAAAAAAAATTAAATAAAGGGGTAAAAATTTTATTTATCCAAAAAAACATTACAAAGCCAGAGAAAATTAAACCCGCCAGGGGCAAGAAACCAAACCCAAGAAATCAATTCACTCCCAAGAAAAATATTATATCCTCCATGACCCAGTCTTCAAGAACATGGGACATACCCCTTGGAAGGCTTCCCCAGTCATCCACATTCCAAGTCCTCATCTGCTCCAACGCCCATCTAGCCAAACCATTTGCCACCTTATTCTATTCTCAAGGAATGTGACAAAAGGTGATAGAATCCAAGACCTGACTCAAAGCAATGATTTTCTTGACCACAACAGGTAGTTTCCAATTCACATCATCAAAATTCCTCCTATTCGGCATATCAATAACAACTTGAGAATCCAATTCGCAAACAACCCCAACATATTAGTTTGTTGACCTTTGTATATAGAAAAGAAGAATACCACCACTCCCAAACTATCCCTGCCAATACCACCAACCCCAACATGCCAAGGATTAACTCTAGACGAACCATCAGTCTAGTATCCAGTACCTAATAACTAGGGGCAACATAAAATTTACCTTTTAGATCAAGTCCCCAAGCCAAGACATCCCTCCCGAGAAGAGAGTTGCAAACCCAACCAATTAGAATAGTAGTTAGCTCTTGACGATCCTCCATTGATCCCCCAAGAGGCCACTCTTGTGGGTCCTTCCACCTATACACATTAACCTGATCCAAAACCTAGGGAGTTTTGAAATCTACCACCCAACTCCATCTAGCATCAAGAAAATGACTACATAAAGTCTACAGGTGAGGGTGAGTTGTCAAGATGGGAGGATGGCCATCCCAAGAATCAAACCAGAAGAGGGCATCTCGACCACCATTACAAATCTAGAATAACCCCTATTTGACCAGCTTGGAACTTCATTTAAGGGTACCCCAAATCATAGAACCCTTCCCCTCCAAGCTAAAACGTGACAAATTTGCACTCTCAACATCCCCCAAATATTTTGAAGGATTTTAGCCCATATCTGATGTTGTTGTTGAGAGCACCATCTCTAGTAAAACTTAGTAGCTAAAGCCTACCCATTCAAATCAGTCTGGCGTAAGCCTAACCCACCTTCCCGCTTCAGCTTGTAGGTGGAATCCCACTTAACCAAGCTCCACTTCCTATGAAGGAGATTGCCAAACTAAAAAAACTAACAAGAAAGACTATCAAAATCTTCTTTGAAACTAGAAGGGGAAAATAACACAAAGCATTTGTACATAAGAAGAGACTGCACCACAAACTTCAAAATGGTCACTCTTCTCATAGAAGATAGCCACCTACAAGTCTAATGACTAACCTATTTGTGAAACTTATCAAAAACCTCTTGCCAAAATAGTTTGGGAAGTGAACAAATAGAAAGAGGAATTCCAAGGTACACAAAAGGGAGAGAGCCAATATGAAATTGAAGAATACCAATAATTCTCCTTTGAATAAGCTTAGGAGTATTAAAGAAATGAATAAAGGACTTCCCTTGATTAATACTCTATCCCGAAGCAACCTAAATAACTATCCAAGACTCTCCACCAAGTGATACCCTCCTCAAATTTGGCCTTACCCATCAAAGTAATATCAACCACAAACTAAAGATGGGATTGGGGAGGAATATTATTTCCCCAACTCCAAACCTAAATGAGACCCAACTCCACCTGAAATCTAATAAATCTCCCTAATCCTTCAGCCAGTAAGATGAACAGGTAAGGGGATAAAGGATCCCCTTGTTTGAGTCCTCTAGAAGCTCCAAACAGCTCAGTTGGCTCACCCTTGACCAACACAAAGAAGGAAGAAGATGTGACACAACTCTTGACCCACTTAATCCAGTCACTAGAAAAGCCAAAATCCCCATAATCTTGAAGAAGAATTCCCATTTAACACAATCATAAGCTTTAGCCATGTCCAATTTAATAAACATAGATTTTTCTCTAGAATTGGCCATAGAGTGAATCATTTTAGGCACAATAATGACCCCATCAAGAATCTTCCTACTAATAAAAATAACCCCTTGTTCTTTAGAAATTAACCTACTTAACCAAGGCTTCAAACACTTAGCAACCAACTTTCTAATTATTTTGTACACCACATTCCATAAGGCAATTGGCCTAAAAAGATCCAAAGAGTTAGCCCCTTCCCTTTTTGGGATGAGAGCCAGAAAAGTGGCATTCATGGCCTTCAACATTTTCTTATTCTTATGAGATTCATGGATGACCTCTAATAGATCCATCTTGATCACCTCCCAAAATTCTTGGAAGAATTCCAACAGAAACCCATCAAGCCCTAGAGCCTTTCCTTTTTTCATCTGAAATACAACATTCTCAAGCTCCTGCAGAGAAATTGGATTGAGCAGAGATTCATTCATTTCACTGGTAACCAAAGGCGGACTACTAGCCAATATCATAACTTCATCCTCTTCCATAGGAGGGGAATCATTAGATAACAAAGATAAAAAGAAGCAGATCAATTCTTCTAAAATTGTAGCAAAGGAGGAAAGAAGCTCCCCATCTGAAGACAAGAGGGAAGAGATAATATTACATTTCCTTCAGTCCTTAACCAAATTGTGAAAAAAATGAAGTATTTTGATCTCCCGCCTGGAGCCAATCAATTAGGAACTTTTGCTTCCATAAAATTTCCTCTCTTAATTCCCATTCTTCAATTGCCTTCACTACAACAACTTCCAACTTGCCATTCTCCTCATAAGACTCTGATCACAAATTTGTCGAGTAATAAAGTTCAAGTGAGCTTGAGAATTCCACTTTTCTTCAAACACATTACCAAAATGGTGCCTATTCCAACGTTTTAGCATATACTTAACATATTATAGCCTTTGGAAAAGGAGTACATTGCAATACCATGGGCCAACTTCCCAAGATGCCACCAACTTGAAATCAGATCATGAAGAGACGCATCTCTAATCCACATCAGCTAAAATCTAAATGACTTATTTTTAAAATAATGAGACAAGTCTACTACAAGCTTGATCAACCAATGATCAAAACCTCGCCAATCCAGATTCTCAGAGCTGGTCAACCACTTGTCGCCAACCCAAAAGCTAGTCACCAAGAATCTGTCCAATCTTTCAGAAATATTTGCTTCCCCACTTCTCCTATTATTCCAAATGAAAACACCATTGGTGGGCTTGATATCAACCAAGTTTAGAAGAGCCACATTATCCTACAGGAGATCCGAAGAAGGCTCTAGGTGAGCATTACCATCCCTCTTCTCCTCCAACGAAGTGACAACATTGAAGTCACCAGCCAAAATCCAAGGAAGAAAAGGATCTAAACACCACACATATATTACACGAGACCAAAATTGAGCCTTGCCTTGAAAGTTCGTTAGAGAATAAATGTTGGAGAGATGAATTCTCTCACCCAACTCTAAACTAGAAGCAACAAGATACATAGAATACCTGTAGGAGAGCCACCAGATCATACTAACTCTATGCGGATCCCATAGGCGGGCCACCCTACCAGAGCTACCATGCGCTCCCAAACAATGGAACTACCCTCTACCCCAAATCTTTGAAGGCACATTCAACATACTATCAATAGATAACTTAGCTTCCTGAAGGAAAACCAAATCTAGAGAATGAACATGAATCAAATCCCAAATATCCTTTTTTGTAGGGATGCTATTCACACCCCTCACATTCTAGGAGAGCACAATCATTGTTGGGGTTGGGAGAAGTGTGCATCAATAGTCTTCACTGATCTATAATCCACCAATGTCTCACCAATTAGCTTAACCTTTTCCTGATCCTTCTTTCTTCCAACTTCAAGATATTTCTCAATAGCCCCTTTTTTTAGGGTCTTTTGTTGCAAGCCCAAAGTTGAAGAAGAAGACTTGTTTTTGCATAGGTCAGAAACACTCCTCGCACCAAGGAGACTAGCACCAATAATAGAAGGACCACCAAAATCCTCCAACAGTGAACCTAGCTCACCTTGAACAAAAGTAGGGGGTGGAAGATATGTGTCCATCTGAGCCTCTTACTCACCGAGCTACATTGAACTGGAATCTAGAAAAGGTTGGTCATTGAGAATATTCTCTACAAAAGAGCCATTTGTCACCTGCAATTCCACTTGTATCCCTTCTTCCTGAACCAAATCCTCTAACACATCAACTCTGTTAAATTTTTCCTCCTCCTATCTATCCTTGAGGGTTCTCTTTTGACCCCTTCCTCTATTACAAGGCTTAACTAGAATAAATCCCTCTTTATCAACCGCCACCCCCTGCATGGGAGCCTTACCCTTTTATGTCGTTAAGATAGACTAAGAAGGAGCAATACTTGAACTAGAAGCTTGAATAGCCCAGGGACACTTTCGTTGAAGATGGCCATATTCGTGACACTGTGGATGTAAATCTTAACTAATCTAAACATGATTGTAATAAGCAATTTAAAACAATGTAATTAGCTAAATCAAGTTACATTCCCAATGAAATTCTTGCAAAGTTAAACTAGGAATCCATTAAAACTTGAAATAAAGCTCAAACTGCACAAAGAATCCTAATTAAACTCAGCAAACCTCATACCATTGGGGGATTGGTGTTGCTTTGAGTGTGGAATTCAACCCTTTCCCAATCCCATTTTTTTGAAATAAGCTTGGATGATATGAGCTTTGTTCCAATCAATTTTATTGAAGTAAACTGATGAAACCAGTGAGATGTGTGTGAAGCATGGTGCAAAACTAGATTTAAAATGCTAAATGCTACGATAATTGATAAAGAGGATGCAATCTATGCTAAATGTAAACAAAATTCAAAGATGTAGGCCATAGATTCCAAAATATGCTAAAATGGATGCAAGCTAAGTTACCATGGAAGCCATTAATGGATGCTTTAGCTAAATAGATGAAATTAATCTAATATGCTAAATAAAAGTTCTCAATATGGATGCAAGCTAAGTGTGAGTTTTAATAGCATGAATTTTCTATCAAAAGATGGATTCATTTGTCTCCAAATAGTGATCTATTTATAGGAGAGCAAATGAGAAATCAAGGGCTTAGATTGAAAAGATTAATCAATGGCCAACAATGAAAGGAGGATGAAACATGGATTGAGGATTCTAATCCATGGCAAAGGTTGAAAGTTGACAAGAATCAATTAATTTAATCAATGGTCCAAATTAGCTTTCAACAAACACACTTCCTAAGAATTAGGAAGAGGTTAAGAGATATTTTGGAGGAATGAGTGCACAAAAGAGGATATTCCATAGGAATATTCTCTTTTGGAGGAATGTGCAAAGGAGGAATATTCCAAGAATATTGCCTTGCAAGTGGGAAGGTGAGGATAATTAACAATTTAGTTAATTAAAACTAAATTTAAATGTGCAAGATGGAGAATAATAGGATATTCATTAAATTATTGATTTATTTAATGAAAAGGGGAATGCAAAATGATATTTAATTAAATAGTTTAGGGTTATTTAATTAAATAAGAGGACATAGGGTTTAAATTAAATAATTTGAACTATTGATCCAGAGGATCTTCGTCAAAAATTGAAGTTTCTCTTTTATCTTCAGAATCGGTATCATCAACAAGAGGGTGAAATCTTGACTCCAATGCAACTCGAACGGAGTCAATTGGAGTCCCAAAGCTCAAAATATGTAAGGTCAAACCTATGGTCAACCCTCAGAAAATAGGCCAGAAAAAGGGAAAAAATAAAAGTTGTCAAAATCGGCCAAAGTCAACACCATTATGTAGTGCTCATCATCACGATTCCGGCGAAGTTCGTTTCACGAAAAACGGAGTCCGTATGACGAAGTTACAGATGGTCAAAATCTGGGTCAACCTGATGACGTCGATGCCCAGTCAGCACCATGGCCAATCAGCCCTTGACACTTGTCATCTCCTCAATCCTCCATTTGGAAAATATTTTGGAAAAAAAATATATAAAAATCAAAATAAAATAAATGAAAAAAAAAAGTATAAAATTAAACTCCTAAAAAAGTGGGATAAAACCCACCCATTAAGGGGGGCGCCCACTTTATGTGGGAAGCCACCCACACATGGGGGGCGACCCACATTATGTGGGAATGCCACCCATGTTATGGGGGGTGACCCACCTAAAGTGGGGGTGCCACCTAACATGGGGATGGCCCACATTTTGTGGGGAGCCTTCCATAAAGGTGGAATCCCCACATTTAAGGAGATTTTCAATATTTTTTTCCTAAAACAATTAAATTTGCCACCCCAACAAAATAAATCAAGATTTATTTTGTAACAACAAATGCCCGGAAAGAATAAAATTAGGGGCTTGGAATTTTTAAAGGGGGATATTATTGTTAATTTATCTATGTAAAGGAGATTATTAAGATTTTATGTAAAAATGGAGAGATAAGGTGGATTTTGTAAATCATTTGGTTGTTAACCAAATTGAGTAAATTTTTTTGTATAAAAAGGGGAGATTAGAGGCTTAGAGGGGCAATTGAGAATTCCTCAAGTGTTGGAGACTTAGAGCATTTTGGGAGATAATTTGTTGTTCCTGTACGTCGGGAGAATGCTGGAATTCCGTCGTGCTTGAAGGGAAGAGCTTGCCAGCTATTGTAATGCCGAATTTTTGAAGATATCAATCGGATCGGTCTACTCTTTGGAGAGGGACCCGGAGACGTAGTCATTTTTACGACGAACTCCGTTATCAAGCTGTTTGCATTTTCTCTTTCTTGTCTCCTTCTGAATTCTGTCTTTTTCTCAATTCCATTAGTTTAATTATGTTATGGTGTTGATTTCATTTTAGTAATTTGGAGATTGGAATTGTAATTGTTATGCATTCTTTAAGCAATCGTCTTAGATCCTAAATCGGATCAACTATTTAACTAAATGTAAGATGAAATGTTAGTGTGAGAAGGGGTGAGTTAACCCAATTAGGTCAAGTAGATTAATAGGTAAAAAATGAGGCATTTGATTAAATATCTTGGCTAATTTAATTAAATAGATGAAAAGAAGATGGATTTCAGGATGAAATGATGTTAATATATTGAATTTAAGTGTGTATATCATTCAAGAAATTTTTAAGTGTCTACATTTTTCCCCTCTTTGAAGTGAGGTACATGTTATGTTGGTTCAAAGACTAATGCTTTCCCGATTAAAACTATTGCTCAAATCAAAAAAAAATTTAAAAAAATTGATGCCCCACTATTGCCCCAGTGGAAGGAATTAAGTTGGTTCCCTACCCCCTTGATAGATTGAGCGGAAATATGGAATTTTGGGTTGATCTCTCGACAAAGATGTAACCTCAGTTCAACTCAAAGAGGACTAGAAAGCTCAGATGTCTAATGTAGACATATTTTATGATGTATAGATAGTCATTAGCCATGGGTAGCCTTATGTATATTTTGATATATCACACAAATTCAATACTTGGATAGAATTGATTCAGAAGTCCAACAAGCCTATGATTCTTCAAGAATTTATTAGATATGGTGATGAGATTGATGATTTTTCTCATATTCGAGTTTGGGAATCTGTCATTCCTTATGTTTGATATAACACATAGACACAATGCATCATGGTATTGAAAACCAGGATGGCTTTGTATCTAGTGCAATGGACTTTGACTCTGCAAATAGATAGGATAGTCCTTGTTCACATCTTGACATACAAAAACCTCATTGGAATGTAGTTTGGAATCTAGAATACATCAAACCAAAGCATACACAATAGTCAACAATCTAGTCCAAACAACCTCCCTACACACAACTAAGCTAGTATGTGCCAAGATTATTTTACAAGAATACCCCACAAGCACAACAAACAAAAGATAATGATCAATACCCCATTCCTTTCTCTCTAAATCATTGAGACAAAGGTCCTCAAAATGGTTCAATAAGATAAGTCATAAGACAAGATAAAAAAAAAAGTCAATTTTATCTATATCTCTTGCCAAAGGTGTGTTTTGTTTACGATAAATATCCAAAGTGATTGCCAATGATAATTCCCATTGTAGGAAGGATGCTTCCTAGGTCATGTTATCAAATGTTGGCAGGTTGATAAGTTGTTTGAAAGGCTGTTGATATAAGGTTCGATTGACATGTTTGATAATGATCAAGAGTTTGATTTTTGTGTTTAAAGATTCTACTTTTTCTGATTGTTGTACTTGTTTTCAATTTGTGTTACCAAAGGGTGAGTGTGACGATTGATTTATTATGGATGAAGGTTTTTTGCAAGTGCAAGCTAAATGGGATGGGTGGTTTTGGATTTTCTAGGATATTTCAATGTTTTTGGTATTTTGAAAATGTTTTGAGGCTATTTTTGAAATTTTATGTGAATGTTTTGGTTCTTGATTATTTGAGATTATTTAGGGTCTTCTAAGTTTTTTGTTGTTTTGGGTCTTCAATATTCAAATGTTTTGGGGTTTCCTGAGTTTTGACCAAGAACCCAACCTAATAGGCTATCCTAGGGGCCTCGTGGGATTATCAAAGATGAGCCTTGCCTATGTTATACATGCAAAGACCACGTAGTTTGACTGACTTGACTTATTGTTGATGAGATATGAACAATTGATGGATTTTCCATTTATTATGATGGACTCCTAACCTAAAGTGTCTCAAGGGCACATCAGTGATGGCCATGCCTATGTTCAAGCATATAGACAATGTAGTTTGACATGGTTCAGTCTTTGGATTTTTGATGTTTTGACATGTTTACGAATTTTGATGTGTTTTGGATTTTGTAAGTGTTTTTGGATTTTTTGATGATATTTTATGAATGCTTTTGGGATTTTTGAGAGATTTTGAGGTAAACGATACCTATATCATGATGTCAATGTCACACTATGAGATACAAGACATGGATCAAGAGTTATTCAAAAAAAAGAGTGCAATAACCTAGCCCCAGTGTCTAGCAATGTTTCATAATTCAATGGACAAACCAAGATAGGCGATGTATATGCGAAGAGTTTAACAAAGTTTTATCATGCTAGATATGGGATGTGGGAATTCATGAGATAAAATGGTAAAGATCCTGTCAAGAGTTTTCCATGAGTAGAGTTGAAGTATACACTAAGTCTTTGTCAAGATCAAGATAAACGGGAATATCTAGATAAATCTGGATTGGATGGATGGAGGGAAAATTGGATTTATCATGACAAGGATGAGATGCTTCTATCTAAGAAGGATCATATAGATGCTTGATTCTACTCATGACGCTTTTTTTCCAAGTTTTCATCATAGCACTTTCCCAAAGTGCCACCATAGTGGTTTTCACTGTAGGACAATTTTTATCTTTACTGTTTTCAATCCTTTTTCTTATTTTTTTGTATTTTTATCATTCTTTGATTTTTTTTTTGGTTTTTTGGAAGTTTTACCCTCATGTTGAACTACTTGGTGGTACTGATGTAGAGGCCACTGTCATAACATGCCACCGATATCTTGCTTGAAGAAGTTGCTTTACTAAGATGTGAGCACTTGAATGCAACTTTTGAGAACTTTGATCTACCTTATCGGTACCGAAATGAACCTTGTCTATGTGTGCACATCACGATATGTTACCTTCAAAATCCTTATGATGAAGGGTAGTTGCCAACACATGGTCAATGCAAGAATTGGATATCATGAATGGAGTGGATGATGACATGTATGAAGGAATATGAGATGGATTGGTCGATGGTTTGGAACCTTTGACTCTCCAAACTTGGGAAGATGAGTGATGATGGGTGGGAATGGAGGTTTTTGTGGAATTAGGACCAACCACTAGATATACTTCATTCCTTGCTTGAGAAGCCCGCTTTTGTTTTTTAGGACGCTTTTGATGGATATATTTCACTTTTGGACTTTGCCCCATAGTTTCTTTGACTGATGGAGGATGAATGGGATAATTTTCTTTATTTTTCTTTGGTATCCATTTGTATTTTCTTTGTCATTTTTTCTTTACTGCTTCATTTTCTTTGATGATTTTCTCCTTTCTTTGATAGAAATATTTCTTCTTACATTGGTCCCAATTTGTGTATAAGATGATGGGTGGATGACGATTCATGATATGACTAGTTGTAGTATTGACAATATTTTCATCATAAGGATCCTTCATGCCCCCTATGTTGATGTGTGCATTAGACAAGATTTCCCTTGATGTTGTGAAGGTATTAACAATACCCAATCCTTTTCCCTAATAATGTATCCTCTAATCCATAGCCATTGCATATGAATTTTCATGAGCACATGATATTGCTATGGGTTCTTGTAGTTCAGGAATGTGAATTGTCTGCTCTTATTCTATGACATTGTTATTTGTTGATACTGCTTCAAAAGATGTTGGTGTTGATTCAAAATATGTTGACGATGCACAATCACTGTAAGACTCAAGAATCTCAACTGCTGCTTGCTCTTGTGTGGGAATATCAAGAATGGTAGATTCTTGTTTTGGATGAAGAACATCTATATGTCCATAAAAAAAAACATCCTAGGGGTGATATCAGGGACATTTTTGGAGTTTAAAATGGTTTAGAAGATGTCTCTTAGCTCTTGGTGAAACTCTGGGGATAGGGTTTCTTGGTCCTAAATCAATTCAGAGTAACTTTCGTCATCCTCAAGAGCCTCCTCTTGACATGATCCTTGGGTGGATGATATATCATTAGTAAAAGACTCTTCGCAATAGTTTGTGGGTATGGGTGTAATAAGGGATATTTCTTGCTCGTTTGGAACTTCTTCAACATGCCCAATCATGAATTCATATGTGGGAGAGATATCGTAATTTGATACATACTTGATGCTATTATGGTATGAAATATTGCAAAGCACTGTTGATGGGTTTGGACTTTGTTTTAAAACAGTATATTGATACGTGTCTAATTCCTCATGTGGTGATGAAGGAATAACATAAATATGTCCCACTGTGGTATCATGAGTATGGTTTACATTATTTGAGGTCGATGCCTTTCCCGAATCTTTTTCTTTTGTATGATTAGGCATAGGGTTTGTGTAAATTTTTCAGATTTTAATTCTCGAATTTTTGATCAACATCAATTTCTCCTTGTTCAATAAGATCTCCTATTAGATGTTTGATTCTAAAACAATTTTGTGTGCTATGACCTTTGTATCGGTGAAATTCAAAAAAATGATTGTTCTCTATAGCTACGAGGTTTGACTTGTGGCTTTTGATAGTTTGAGAAATCTTGGAGTACGATAAGGTTAGACTGTATCAACCTCTTCAACACATCCTCCATAGTGTAGACACTGAAAAATGTCCCGAATGATATCATACACTCGAATCAAGTATGTAGTTCTAACATCATTTCCTCTTGAAACCCATCCTCTTTTTGCTTAATTAATTAAATTATCCTAGCTCTTTAATTAATTGCATCATTTGCATCTATTAACCTAATTAATTTAATCAGGTTAATTCACCCCCTTTTGTGCTAACACTTCATCTCATTAAATTAAATAAATCAAACTATTTAATTTAATTCCCTAAATCTTCTTATTTAATTAAATAACCCTAAGTTATTTAATTAAATGTCATTCCACCTTTCCCCCATTCATTAAATCATTTTATTTAATGAATATCATCTAATTCTTCTAATCCCCTAATTGCAAAATTAATATTGTTTAATTATCAATTAAAATATAACTGCTCCCCACTTGCAAAGGAATATTCCTCCCCCTTTTGCACAATTTAATTTAGTTTTAATTAACTGAATTATCCTTTTCCCTCACCCATGAGAATATTCCAAAGAATATTCTCTCTCCTCACTCATTTGAAAAAGGGAATATTCTTACAAAGCTTCATGTGCAAGTTAACTTGTGACCTCTTGTACAGGTCAAAAGTGTGTTTGTTTGAAGGAATGTATTAAAATCTCATCTTTCATTATCATTTGTTGATGAGAATTCATGATCCATGCCTCCAATTTCTTCCATCCTTGACCGTTGATTAGCTTTTTCAATCTCAACCCTTCATTTCTTATTTGCTTTCCTATAAATAGGTCACTATTTGGAGACAAATGGATCCATCTTTTAACATTAGAGTTATGCTATTAAAATCACTCACACTCACACTCATACTTAGCACACATTTAGAATCTTTTAGTTTATTTTAATTACATTAATTAGCTTTAAGCTTTCATTAATGGATTTGAGTAGACATTTTAGAGCTTTCGTAGTTTAGTATGCTTAGTTTTGATAAATTTTTTAGTTTAAGTTTCATTTGAATGATCCTGTTGAGATTTGACGTTAGTGGCTTTGTTATTCTTTAATTATTTATGGATCAAGCATAATCATCCCATACTAATCCGTCCAATCACATTCTAGCGCTAGAAGGAGGGCAAAATTGATCAAATTTAATCAATTTCTATCTCGAATTTCATTTTTTCTGACTCTTGTAGGATATAGCAACGCTCAAAGGAATTTTAGCAACACCTTTGCTGGGGGTCGCCATATAGCAACACTATTGTCATCTAAAACAGTGACACCTATTTAATATCATGGCACTGATTAAAACAAATGGCGACATTGAATACCTTTAGAGGTATTGAAGATTTATAAATAATGATGCTCCCCAAACAACGATGCTATCATCATCACTGGTTCTTCTACAGAGCGACGCTATCGTGAATAGCAATGCCCAACTTTGGTAAGAAAAATGATGATCTTTTTTTAGCATGTGTTTTAATTTTTTTGCTTCATCACATTACTAACATGCCTCTAACATTGTTCTGGTTTTTAGGCTTATTGGGTTTTGCAGGTTAGATGATAAAGGGAAAAATGAAGAAGCATTGTTATATTTCTATCTTATAATTGTAACAAGCATTTTGAAACTTTTGGGGAAATTATAACCCACTTATTATGCTTTAGGACCACACTAATTTTTAATTGGGTCTTAAAATGAACACTCAAACAAGACTAAAATTGAACCCTCACTTCATCATTTTACTTTGGATTTAAAATTGGACAAAACAAACTTAACATTTTGTTTGGTGCATAAAATGAACTCGTCTTAGCTTTAGGTGTTAAAATTAACGAGTGTTTGCTATGTTTTGATTTACATCTTTGTTATTGAATGCGTATGCAATTCTCTCGTACCACTCGATGATCTTGAGAATTAGAAACATTCCTTAAACACTTTGTATAATCACCTACATCTTTCAATTTGGATTAAAAATGAACCCCATGCTAGTGTAGGGAAAAGACGTGGTGTGTATTCTCTCCTTGTTTCATGCGAACTATGAGATCAAACTACAAACATACTTCCTTGATTTTTTTTTATCTTTAGAGGGCTTTCCTCCCCACTTCGAAAGGAGGGAACGACCCAAGTAGAAACAAGCTAAAGCCAAGCTCTTTCAAGTTGTTATATAAATAATGTGTTTGTGACAAAAGTCATAAACAATAGGTGTGGATGTGTCATACCGACAAGTGTCACCCTTAGTATCTATGTGATACATCAAAATACCTTCTTAGGAAGGGAGTGGGAGGCCTCTTGATTGACCATAATCTTAAGCTAATCTTTTCACATGTATGGCCATGTTGTACGAAAGCCCTTATTACGAACCAACTATTTATAAGCCAAAAACCTTTATGCTTTCTAGTGCAGGAATGGTCATTCCAAAGCCACCCCACATTTTTACTATTCATTATTGAAACAAAAAAATCCTTAGGATCTTTAGATCTTTAGGATTTGAGATTTGGTGGTCCCAAGAAGTGTGTCGTGGAGGGGAGACAGTGTCACCAAATCTCTAGCTATTCACATTGTCTTAGTTTTTAGAGAAATCTGAGTGGGGATTCAACAAGTAGTATCTTTTGAGCCTAGGATGGTAAATGCTTGTGAGTTAGTTTAATACTTTGCTTGGTTCCAAAATGTTGCAAACATTCACTATCTTCTTCAAAATTTCAAACCCCTTGGTCTAAATATGGATACCCTTTGACAAAACCTTGATATTATTGCTTGTCCTAAGAATATATTCTTAGAGGCTTCTATGTATTTTGGTTTATATCTCAATCCATATTTCCCAAAGTTAACATGGGTAACTATGGCTTGAACTTCATCCTTTTCACAAAATGGATCTTTTGAAATATATGATGTTTTTGGCATAGACATCTAGTTTGAACATAATCAAGACAAGTGTTTGTGGTAAGATAAATTCACTTAAGCAAGATAAATTGACACAATTGAACCCCACATGACTATTTGGAGACCAATTGCTTCTATTGAACAACCTAACCTTCAAGGTGCTATCATTCAACCAAACTTTGAACTAATTGAGGGAGAACAAACTGACATAATTAGTAATTTGAAAAGCTTCACTTTTGAAACTAAAGAAACATCCATTTAGTGGAGAAACACAATAGTATTAGATGAAGAAGAGCAACAAACAAATATTGTGATTGGAAGGCCCATATTACCACCAGCCGCATGGCAATAAATACCCTCTTTGTTAACTTCTCTAAATGATCTCATGTAAAATAAAAATCCCTAAGAGAAGGTCTACATGTCATTATTTCAAACTTAGACATCATAGTTCAAAATACATTAGAAGACATCCAAAAACAATACCGCAATAGGAAAAATTTGGCATCAAGGTTTTATAGACTTATCCTGCTAAATAATCCGAACATGTATGCTCAATACAAACCACTCATTTAAGTCAAAACATTGGTCTTTTAAAAAATATTAGGCTTCTCCAAATGATCTCACACAAAATCAAAATCCCCAAGAGAAGGTCTACAAGTCGTCATTTCAAACTTAGGAATCTTACTCCAAAAGCTCTCAAAAAATACCTTTCGGCACTTTAGCAAAACATAACCAAGATTGTATACAACTTTTACAAATGTGTTTCAAGGAACAATCCAAAATTATACATGTTCTTTTTCAGTCAAAACCCAGGTCTTTTCATGATAATGAACCTATCTAAAACATTGGGTCTTTAGGATTTGAAAAATTTAGAGGTCTAGCATGTTTCTCACTACCTTGGTCTTATCAAACAAAGGTTCACTCTAAGTCAACATTGGGTCAAACATTTCACTCACCCCTTCATCAAATTCCAAACTTCACTTCACCAAACTTTGCAAAAAATTTGAATACATCAACACCTTTTGACTTAAGACATTTATCTAACCAACCACTAACTTAGCTACTTTGTATGTGAAATGTATCCTTTTCCATGCACTTAGTTGAGTTAGTTATCATCTTTGAACTAGTTTATCTTGAAGGTCATGAGTCTACCCTAAAGATTTCCAAGTTCATTAACATCCTTTATCAAACATCAAAACATCAAACTCTCAAGTCAAAAGTATTGTCCCAAAACATTTACAAATATCACTTTCTACATCATCCATTATAGACACGTAAATTATATTGATTGATCCCATGCACTTGATCCTGATTTACTAACACCAGTTCATCTTGAATCATCTCCTTTACTAACCATTTAATTGAATAATATTTATTTGATTAAATTCATCATATTTCATCTTTTAATTAAATAAATCAATTTTATTTGATTAAATCATTATCTCCTATTAATTAAATAAATCATTTTGTTTAATTAATCCTACTGTCCCTCTTTTAATTAAATAATTTATTTTATTTAATTAAGTTCTAATGTCATCTCCTTTAAATTAAATAAATCAATCTTTATTTGATTTAAATATAACACCATCCCCTTTGATTAAATAAATCAAACTTTATTTAATTAAGTCTAATATTCTTTATTCCTCTCATTTTGATTTATTTAAATCCTAAAATCTAAGTCAAAGTGTCAAATCAACTAATCTCCATCTAAATTAATCAAATCCTAATTAATCCTAACACTAATCCATCAAATCCTCTAGATTTTGCAACTTGTGCATGTAAATCAATTTAATTGATTTATTAATTCATCCATTTTCATTCAAAAAGGCATAAAATTGGAATATTCCTCAAATTTGAAAATTCCCTCCCAAAGGACTTGTCCATCCAACAAGGCATTAAAGGCCTCTTACATGCCCTTTTTCTTGAACCAAGTGGCATTAACTCTCCTTCTCCCTCCAACATGTCACTTCTCCAATTTCAAATATCCACCTAATAGAATTTATGTGCACATTCATCCAAATGTGCTCCACCTCTATCCACTCACATGTCGACAAGTGGCATTATGCTATTGGTTGATGTTTTGTCCCACATTCATCCTTTTGGCTCATTCCTCCATCATTCTCTTCTATAAATAGAAGGTTGTTTTACTAATTTTGGATCCACAACTTTAGGCAAAAATGATTATCTTCATGTTTTGAGCAAGTTCGTCCATTGTCATCCATTTTCATAGTTCTTCATCATTTCATAGCTAGGTCATGGAGAAATTTCATCAAGAAGCATCAAATCTTCATCATTGATCATCACCAAGCTTGCAAGGAATTAGGAAAGGGCTATTTTCAACATCAAAATACCACCAATTCCTCCATGGGATGAAGAGTTTGATTGTTTTTTAGCAAGATTAGATAGCTTTGAATTGGTTTATTTACTTTGTTTCTTGTTCTTGACATTTAAATGAATCTTATGGAGAATGATGGTTTTGATTTGCATAATGGACTAATATTGTGTTTGTTGTTTATGTTTGTGCAAGTCTAGATCCATCATTCACATTGTGGCGCTAGAAGGAGGGCCAATCTTGAAGAATTAACACATTTTTTGACAAAAAAAATGCTATTTTTTTATTTTTTGTGTGTCTACAGGAAACTGCACCGCTGCCAGGGTCAAACAGCGCCACTATAAGTCCAGTGGTGCTATTTAGCAATGCTGTCAAACTTTAAACTGTGATGTTGAAGTCATTTTCCACTCAGCTCGGGTCAACCACTCCAAACTGCGCCACTTGGTGAAACAACAACGCAATCGTTGTCTCTGTTTCTCCACAGAGCGTTGTTGGTTTCACCATAGCGCTGTTGACCTCTCTTAAACTGTGCCACCTTTACAGATTGCATCACTGGGGTGGGGTAAAAGTTAGATTTCTAGTTTTGATTTGACATGTGCTTTTTAGTTTTGATCACCTTTGACTTCTACCTGGTTTTTGGCCTCTGTTTTTGTAGTTTTAACTAGTTTTTGTAGGTTGGAGTGATCAAAACGGGAAGGAGGAAGCAAAAGCAAGACTTCTTATGTCATCTTTATTCTATTGTATCAAGTGTTTTTAAACACTTTGGGGAGCAATTATAATCCCGTTTCTAAGGACTTTGTAATCTTCAAGCTTTTTAGGACTCAATAAATTTCTTTTGGGCTTAAAAAGAACAAATCAAAGGGATTAAAAAGAACTTTAGGGACTTACTAGAGTTTGTTTTGGGGTTTTAAAATTGAACAAGAAAATTGCACATTTCAATCTTGGTGCTTAAAAAGAAGCCATTCTTGCTTTGAGGTTAAAATGAACATGTGCTTTTTGTGTTTTGTAATCTCTTGTACAAAGTAATATCATTTAAAAGGCGTATGCGCTTCTCTCACACCTCACGACGATCTTGAGAATCAAAAGTATTTTGGTGATATTAAGTTGTATAAAAGATTGCCTCCACACTTCAATTGGGCTTGTAAAATTGAACAAAGCTTGCTAGTGTGAGTGGAGTATATTGTGTGTGTTCTCTCTTTGTTCACGTAAACAAAGATCAATCAAACTACGAATGTGCTTGCTCACTTTTTTTTACCCTTAGAGGGGCCTGCTTAAGAGACACATCCAAAAGAAGAACTCAAAGGCAACTCAACTATTTTTTCACTTGGGCCAGTATATAAAAGGATAAGACTAAATTGTCAAGTCCAATGGTATGTAGGCCTTAGTCGTAAAGTGTCTTTCAAAACAGAGTACTACCTTAAAAAGTATAAGAGCCCCTAGTAGGATTGATTAAAGCCTTTAGTGGCTTGTTGGACACTCGCAAGGTGCCATGTCCCCGATCACCCTGACTAAGAACCAATTTGTGTAGAAGCCAAAATCCTTACTATTTTTTGGTGCAAGAACGGTCGTTCTGAAGCTGTCCCACATTCTCATGGTTCTTGGTAGAGATGAGAAGTATGCCATGGGAGTTTCATGGGTACTAAAGCTTGGCTGACCCATAAAAGTGAGTGCCATGGAGGGGAGCCAGTGTGGTCAAGCTTTTAATCATCCACCAAGAATAAGCGCAACTGGATTTATCCAAGTGGGAATTCAACAAATATTGTCTCTTGACTATCCATAGGGTTGTGCATTACTTTGGAATCAATTTTTTTTTGCTTGGATCTAAAACATTGGAAAATAAACATTCAACATGATAATCAAACTTCAAACCCTTTAGGAGGAGCAAATACCTTTGAAAAAATCCAAGTGCTATTGCTTTCCCTAGGGATTCTATCCTTAGAGGCTTCTAAGCATTTGAATTACATCTTAATTTTCTCTCACTAAACTCAACATTAGGGGACTATTGCCTTAATTTCCTTGTTTTCCACGTAATGGACTTTGTGGGATGAGAATAAATTGGGACATTAGACATTTAGTTTGAAAACTTAACAAGAAAGTGTTTGTGGTAAAAAGGACTCATCAAGCAAAGATAAGAAACAATTGGACCCCACACATGTGCTCTTTTTCCCGAAAGATCAAAGTCTGAAAACCAAAGTGCAAAGGTCTTAGTCAAAAATCTCACAAGAAACGTTTTTTCTATGCTT
>VDFB02156779.1:0-13308 GCA_007258455.2 Sequoia sempervirens | reverse complement strand
ATATATATATATATATATTATGTGTATATACTCATTTGCATTAAAACCCAGAGAGTAAATACAGAAAACAAATAAGTCCATCATAATTTTTAACATATTGAGAAAACCCCAAATTTTATTTTCTTCAATTACTGAATCATTTTTCTTTTCTAAAAACCTATTTTGATAAATGGTATGTTTCAGAAGATCGGGGTTCTTGATTTGACAAAATTTGAATAGTATAATTTCTAAGATTTTCTTTGTTTTCTAATCTAATAATTTGCTCTAGTTTCAGTTTTCAACAGAAGTTCTCTATGTTCACAAAAATTATTTTAATAAGATCTATTTTTCTTTTCAGAAACAATAGAGAATAGAAAAGGTACGAGAAGAAAAACTACGAGAGGAACCTGGAGTCCAATGCAAATTTGAAGATGCCCTCGAATCCGATTCCAATCCGTAGTCCAGAATGAACTCAACAATCCCTGGAGCACTTCAGCTTTCTGTTCTTCTGTGTGTGTGTGAGCTTCTCAAAAATTCATGATTAAATAAAAATATATTCCTCCTCTCTTCCAAGCTCTCCAAAAATCTTTGATTAAAAGAAAAATCAATTCTTTAAAACAAGCTTTTTTTTCCAACTCTCCATTCCCATTGGCTCACTCTGTCTTTTTTGTTCTTTTATTTGTTTTTATTACTTTAATTCTTGTTTTTCAACTTTTCTTGCACCTCACATTACATATTTATTTAAATAAATTATTCACATAATTATCCACCACCAATTTAATTAATTAAAATAATTAAGCATATTTAATATCTAATTAATAATTAAATTGCAATATCAGATTTTCAAAAATAATTAAAATAATTAAATATTTAATTACAATATAATCCAGCATTAAAATAAATAATCTATTTCAATCATTAAGATAAATCATAATTATCAATGCCCACATAAAATAAGACAAAACACAAACACAACAGACAAAGACGACAATTACACAAAAATCGACTATACCAAACAGATGAGACGACCTGACATCATGGAACGGGAGGACTTCATCGTCACCTCTGTATCAACATTTATCCGTTGGGTTATTTGGTGCTCGCCCTTTCCTGCCGAAGCAGGTGGAATCGAGACTTATACCTGCAATCCTGCATACAAACGAAGTTGTGTACATGTGCATATATACATATATATCAAAGCATTAAATCAAGATACTGCATTGTGAGAAGGAATTGCAACATAACAGGGCACTCGCGAACGACTGATGCTATATTGTCCTTCGTCACACCTATTCTAACAATTATAGCATAATCAATGAATTACATTTCTATCTAACAATCATCTCATAATATATTAAATTTAAATCACTGCATCATATCATAATTCAGAAAGTCAACTAATATAATCAACCATAATGTCATAAGAAATAATTATGAAATAATATCATCATCTAACATCTACTAACCATACCAAACAATAACAGTATCATCATAGTATCCAAGCAAGCACGTAAAATAATGCAGTCTAACTAGTATGAGGGGTATTACAGCTTCTTTTCCCATCGGGTGGTTTCCCCAGGACTTATTTTCCCATTCTAGTAATCCCCAAGGGTAAGTCCCCTAGTTAGGTGGTCCTTGAGGCCAAGGTATTTCCTACTGATTGTTATTCCAACTTGATTTCATTCAGGATCTCACATTGGTCAGTCGCATGATTTTTCTCACAAACCTAGAAAATGTCAATTTTGTCCAAAGGGCATTCTCTTAATAGATGTTTGTTTCGATGCCTAGGAAAATAGATGGATAAGGTCTCAATATTATGTGTTTTGAACTATATTCCATCTAACATGGTGTTTAATTTAATGAGAATGTTAGTTTTGAGGTTTTCTATCTCCTCACACAATTTACCTATTTCATTGGAACCTCTAAAAAGAGTAGATTTATGAATACCTCCTTGAGTATGAGAAAAATTTCAACATAACTCAATGATATCATTGAGTCCAAGTTGGGACATATCTCTTTTTCCCATTAAATCTAGACTTCTCCTAGCATCTTCATCAAGTCCTTTGAGAAATATGGTCTTCAAAATTTCAAAACTTATGGCTTCTCTGCCACATCATTTAGATAAGAAGATGAACCTATCTAGGTAATCTTCTAGGATTTCATCTTCATTTTTCCTTAATTTGAATAACTCCTCTTTCCTATCGCTGAATCTACAATAAATCTAGTATTTATTCAAAAAGGTAGACTCCATGTCATCCCAAGAGGTTATCGACCCTGAAGCTAATCCCATGAACTAGCCCATTGATGCATCTTTTAGGATGGAGGGGAAGAAATTCAATTTCTAGTTATCATCCTTGTAGTCATATGCCTAACAAAAAACTTTAAACTCAAATAGGAACTGGTCAGAGTCTTTAGAGAATAAACCTCTAAAAGTTGGCAAGAAAGTTGGTGAAATGTTTTTCATAGGTGTATTGTCATCTTGATCAAGAGCAATAGGATAGGTAAATGTCTGCACCCCCCCAGCTGGGTTAGCGTCATTTCTATGGTCACCCATGATGTTGAAAGTAATGCACTCCTCTTCAAAAAATTTCTCTAATGGCTAAAGTTTTGAGGTATGCAAAGGAATTTTCTCTTATACAAATGTTTTTTCTAATGGGTGAATTTTTGGGGTATATTGGGAGGTCTGAGGTTGATCCTACGTGATCAATTCTTCAATAAGTTCTTCAATTGAGATTTTTTCCTCCCTGCTTGTGGTTTGAACATCTTTTGGGGGGGTTGGTATGAATCTTTTGTGTAGGCCTCATTTTTTAACCATGCAAAAAAAAAGCTTGGCAACTATATTTTTTTTTTCTAAAAGTGGTATTCAAGCAATCTCTTACAAACACTAGAAAATAAAATCCCCAGAAATCGTGCTAAAAAGTGACAGGTTTTCATGAGGTCCTATTGATTTAGTTGAAAATTGTATAAATGATATCAACCATGTAGTGTTTGAAGGCTATATGCAATAGGGGACATCTTGGATAACTCTCTTATATTTTTGGAATTCTTGAAACAATTGTAAAAAAAAGTTATACTAGAAAGCATTTAAACTAGAAAGCATGAAACATTTAAACTAGAAAGCATATAAATCACCTAAGAAGAAACACTTGTGTAGTAAAGCTATAAAATTCAAATTAAAACAACTATTGGCTAACGACTAACTATTAACAGAAAGTAAACTTAACAACTTATAACTAACAACCAGAGTGGGTGCTCTAGAATTTCAAATGAATAGAACTAAATGATTGCAAACTTGAACTACAATATGCAAGAATAATTGACAGATATTGACACATACTAATAGCATTCATCCACATTTATCATATATAGAATAAAACTAATAGAATTTAAAATGAAAATACTTATCTATCTATTCTATGATTCCCTCGATTGGCTAGCTCTTAGGTATTCCTATGCTTAACTCATATCACATGTACTTTTGCATCTTCAAAATGAATCCATCCAAAATAATTTCATTACTGAAAGATGATTGACTCAAAATAGGATTGGCCATATATTTATTCATATAAAATTATAACATAAAAGAAATAGCTGAATAGTGCTGAAACCATATCATAACATCATAACAGTATCACCATATCATTGTTTTTGGTGGTAACATATATATACTAAACTGTTAACAAAATCCTACATTTTAGATGGTGGAAGATCACCATTGAAAAAGTCTTTTAACATAATTTCAATTGACCAGCGAACTGAGGTCCATAACAAAAAACATATTGAAGACTCAGAGTGCATCCATAGAGTTTGTAAATAGAATTTAAATAGAAAGCATTAAAAGGACTTGTTCCACTATGCACTCTTGAATTTCTGGTGCCTAGAATTTTGGAGCTTTATCTTCAACTATTTAAAGTCCACTTTAATTCCACTCGGTCATGCATAATTTCCTTGACAATAACTAAAAACTATACCATTATGTCAATGTTAGTCAAGTTATTTCAATCAATTTATGAAATAATGATTTATACATCCTTTTACAAAAAAAAATTGTAAGCAATTGTTAATCCTAAAAGTAAATAATTGGTAGGGATAAAGTGATTGGTAAGAACATCAAAGGGTTTTTGGCTTATTATAATTATGAGGTTATTTATACCTCATCAGGTGGAGTAGATCTAGTTTTAGGAATACAATTTCTTAAACAGTTTGAAATAGTTTCCTTTAATTTTCAAGAATTATTTATGACTTTTAACTCTAATGGAAAAATAAAATAAAATTATAAGATTAAAATTACCACCAACTCAAATTATTCCCTATCATAGGATGGAATAATTCATTAGAAAAGGTTCATATGGTCTAGTGGCACAACTAAATTTTATAGAAGCACAAGATGTGGAAATTGAACATCCACAAGAACTTCAAGAAAGAATTCAAAAGCAACAATAATTTTTCATAGAACCTAAGGTTCTATCTCTAATTAGAGACCATGATCATGCCATTGAATTAATACCTATAATTGTTCCTCCTAACATTAGACCTTATCATTATCCTTGTGAAAAAAATAAATAAATTGAAAAACTAGTTAAGGAAATGTTGGATTCAAGAATTTTTCATCCTAGTAAAAGTCCTTATTCATCTCTAGTGGTTATGGTTAAAAGGAAGCATGAATCATGGAGAATGAGTCCTAATAATAAGGAACTCAATAATCTCAATCTTAAGTCCATAAGTTCCTATTTCTACTATTGTTGAATTATTAGACGAACTAAATGGTACAATTTTCTTTACTAAGTTAGATTTACATTCTAGTTTTCATCAAATTCGTATAAAGGAAGAGGATGTACATAAAACCACCTTTAGAAAACATGAAGGAAATTAAAAATTCATAGTAGTGTCATTTGTTTAACTAATGCCCCATGAATTTTTTAAAGCCTCATGAACTCAATACTTCACCCATTGCTTCACAAAATTTTCATGGATTTCTTTGATGAAATTCTTACATATAGTAATTCATGGAAATAATATTTGCAACATGTAGAGATGATATTACAAGTACTTGAAGATAATTAACTCTATGCCAAGAAATACAAATGTGTCTTTGGGGTAAACAAAATAGAATACTTGGGATATGTGGTGTCACAAGAGGGTGTTAAGATAGATCCCAAGAAGATTATTACAATAAAGGAATTCCCAAAACTTAAAATATTAAAGGGTTGAGATGATTTTTGGGTCTACAAGATACTATATAAAATTTATTTGCAATTATGCTCATATTGCATTACCCTTATCAATGTTATTAAAGAAGGATTCCTTTTCATGGTTAGAGCTAGCCACTCATGCCTTCCAAAAACTTTAAAAAAATTATGGAAACCCTAGTACTAGCTACCCTATACTTCTCTAAAACATTTTTGGTAGAATCTGATGCTTCTAGACATTGTATTAGGGTAGTACTCATGGAATGAGGACATTCATTATCATTTGAGAGTCGACAACTCAAAGGGAAAAATTTGCTAATGCCCACACATGAGAAGGAAATGTTAGCCACTATTCATGTAATTAAAAAATGGTATCAATATTTAATGGTAATACATTTCAAAGTCAAGATGGATCATGTGAGTCTAAAATACTTTTTAGAACAATGAATATTGTAACACCCCTCTGTTTTGGATATTTGGATCGGCTGCATTTTTGGGGTAATGTTTGATTATGCTTATGATGTGACTGTGAACTTAGTAATTATCTAATCATGAACTATTTAGTGATGCACATATTATATTATAAGGTGATGATTGTGTCTGAACATGCTTTGACTTTGGAACTTGATTACTTGTGATCGTGATTGATTAAATGATGTGAAAGTTATATGTTGATGTGATGTTCTTTTATTCTGATGTTATCCTTATGGCATGAGTTAGAATAACTTAGAAGATATCTGATTAAATGGTGTTTTATGTTATTGAGCATGTCTTTGATGTTAGATGCGTCAATTAGTGGTACTGTATTGGTGAAAGGGACAGATTGTATCACTCGCTCGCGAGCGCCCTACAACTACGAGATTCCCTCTTCATGGTATGGTTGATCATAACACACATATATATTCTGCATGTTCGACATGTTCTTTGTTGTAGGTACAGGACATCGACTCCACCTGGTTTCACAGGTGTGAGCATGTCCATTTACCAATGGAATTGTTTGGGAGATAGTAGCTAGGTTTTTCGAACCAAGTCATCACCTTAGTCATAGCGTGTGTCGGGTTGTCATCGAGATCAGTTGTTTTAACTTGGTTAGTTTCCCCTTGAGTGTTTATTTAATTTCAAGTTTAAAGTTTATTAAATGACTTGTGTAGAACTTTTAATTCATGATTAAATGTGTTTAATTGCAAGTTAAAAGTGATTAAATGACTTTTGAAATTTATAAATGATGATTGTTCTGTCTTATTGAGATATTGGAAAATTAGTGATTAATTAATTAATTTAATTTAATTAATAAAATAATCTAATTTTGAATTAGATTTATTTTATTGAATAATTTAAATTAATAGGGATAAATTAAATCAATTTAGTCATGTTGGCATCATTAGATATTTGGATTAAATAAAAAATTAGAAATATGTTTTATATTTTACTCCTAGAAATAAAGTTGAAAAATAATGTTATTATGAATTGTTGAATTATATTTTGTTAAAAAAAAAATTCTATTTGACCTTGGGGTTGTAAATAGATTTTTTATTTTAAAAGGATATTATGCAAATTACACTGGAAAATAGAAATTGTTTTATGAGTTTGCAAAAATGAAATATTTGGATTTAGCAATAATTTTGGGGGGGAGTCCATTTTAGGGCTGGGACAAATTTGGAAGAAGGGGGCTTGCATAAGGAAAAATGAGGAATTTTGTTTTGGAAAAAATGGGGATGGCTATGGTTTTGCTTGGGAATTTTGAAGGAGATGAAGGAGATGGAGGTTTTGTTGGAGTGGGATTGAGGGGAAAGATTGGAGAACACCATGGATGAAGGTTTCAAATTGTGGAGAAAAAAATCAAGTTCTTTTCTATTGTGCCTTAAATCTTCTTTTTAGTTTTTCCTCTTCAAGAAAAATTTGCCCAAATGGGGTTGTGAAAGGATCTTCATTTTGCTTACAAATTTATATAAATAGGGGTTTGTTTTCAAAAAAAAAATTCTCGGAGAAAGTTCGTTCTCATTTTTACCAAACGCAGGGATTGTTTTTTTTAATTTTGTTTGATTTCATTTTTTTTGTGGGGTGAAATTATTATTTTTAAATGTGTACTACCAGTCATTTGCAGTGGTGGCGACCAACCCTCCCACCCACCACCGCTTTCTATTGCCGAGGGGTCGGCCTGTGTGCACGCCGCAGGATCGTAGGTGGTGGCTATTAGCCCACTATGCATGCATTTTGAGGCCGTGGTGGGTTAGACACCCCCACCGGCCATGGTGGTGGTGCATGGGCGGGCTGGCACCTTGTTCTCACGCCATTTAGGAGGCAGGGGATTGGCGAATTAGCTTCACATTCATCGCTTTCAACAAAAGCCAAAAGAGGCTAATAAAATTTGATTTTGTTTATATAAATATTTTAATGGGACACTTAAGTGTATATTTTAAGCAATATATAAATATGATATATTATATATCACCCAATTTATTATAATATTATATGCTGGCCAACATATTTGAGATAATGCTATTAAAATATATATATATAAAATATAGTTTATGTTTTAATTTAATAATTATGATGTGTTGAAATTTATAAAATGGGAGTTTTAAATTTAAACTTTAAATAATTTATTCTGGTGGGAAATAAAAATAATATTTTATTTAAATTGTTATTTTATTTGGTATAATAAAAAGATGTTAAATGATTAGTTGAAAATTTTATAATGATCATGGGGTTATTATAATTGAAGAAATTGGCATTTTTATAAATGGTCGTGAATTTCAAAAGAAGTGACTTTAAGCTATTCTTTACATGTACATTAAAGACATTTTTTTTGTTTATGCAAAATAATAAGGAATAAAATATGATTAATCGAAATATATGAAATTATTAGATATATTCTATTTAATGGGGTTTTAAATGATGTTTTTAATAGAAAATCTTGGAATCCTAAACGATCTTTTAGGGGTACACATTTAGATGATATGACTAACATATTGTTAAACCATTGATGTGAATTTGAATTCAAGATTAATTTATTTCATCTAGATGTATTTTTGGCAAAAAGTTCTAAGTATAAAAGACAATTAAGAAAATTAGAGATAATGAATGACTTAGTTCAATCAGGTGGTTCTGATCTTTAACTATGGAACAAAACTGAAGAGCTTAGGATTAACGGATGATTTATTGTAATCAAAGAACTTTATTTGTCAAATGTTGATTTATTGATAATTTGATTTTGATTAATTATAGATTGATCAAGTAGAGTTCTATTATTGGATTAAATTCTTTAATGTCGGCATGGGGATTTATGCATTTACTATTTAGTATAATTGATTGGAATATATTGTGATCAAGTAGGGATGAGTTTTAGTTGATTTATTTAATGTTGAGTTGAAATTGAAGACTGATTTGTTGATCTAAGTGCTATTTATCAAGATGTTTTAATTATAGAATATAATGGCAAAACTTAGAGAAAGGAAGGACTTATTATTTAATTGAAATGTTTTGTTAATCAAGTAATTTTATTTACAGTATATGATTGTGAGACATAGAGTGATAGATTGGTCTAATTCCAGTTCAATGTTGTTATTTATTTAAATGTCTTGATTTTTTTGGAATATGGTTGTGAAATTTAGAGTATGTGATATGTTCATTGCATATTTCTTTGTCGTGAAATGAAATGGGTTTGAGTGATTGGATAAATGCAAGTCATGTGTGTTTCGACCGATTTATAGAAATCAACATTAGTTTACGAATTGTTTTGGAATGGCCAGAAGCGCTACGTTCAACTTCAATGTTGGAGAATAGAGTCACGTTAAAGCCCTTCCGATAGAGAGTTCATGTATTTTCGGTATGGGGATTGCGTACATGATGGATCGATGTGCCATGTGGGAAAACGCATGGATCTGCTGCCGTTTCACCCAATTTTCACGTACGGGTTTTGTGATTTGTGCCTCCTTGGAAATAGGAGAGGGTTTTGTAATTTGTGCCTCCTTGGGAATAGGAGAAGGTTTTGTAATATGTGCCTCCTTGGATGGAGTGGTTTTGTTTTGTTGTTTTCCTCCAGTGTTTGGAGAGGGTCTTAACCTTGTTGCCTCTAGTGTTAGTGTGAGTTCTTGATTGTTACCTCCTTGAATGGAGAGGTTGTGTTTATCTGGATACCTATTCTAGTTATTACCGTGTGTGTTGTCTTAGGAGAGTGGCTTGAAATGGGCACCGGTGCACAAAGTGGTGCTAGGATAACCCTTTGTAATTTGGTTAATTCAATGATAACCAATGTAAAATTTGTGTTTATAGCTTTTAATCGCAAACATTAAAATCAGATTAAGCGTATTGCCTCGCGCCATGGACCAAGGGTTGTTGTGACTTGCGATGACGGAAGGCCTCGAATGCAAGATCAGCCCATTCTCGCCTTCATCAGGAGGTGCGTATGGTTCCTTATGAGCAAGCATAAGCCGAATGCCAGAGTAAAGCGTCAGGATAACCTTATGAGGGGCCGGCCGGAAGATTCCCAAAAGGATATCCCTTTGATGAATCCATATGGCTTAGCTACCTTCCTAAGCCGGGGCGTTTGGTATTTGTCTTTTGTGATACCTGATCCATTATATGTCTGGAAGCAATGTAACCTATGACAGTGTTGTGTGAGTCATACCTAGAGTTGTACGTATGACCGTTTAGTCTTGTGATGAGGTCTTGCATTTATTTTGTACCAATTTTGGTGTGGCCGTGTCTAGTGGTAGAGGGTCTTGTGTAGGAATTCCCAGTTACTATCTCCTAGCATGGAGGGAGTGGGGCCTTTGGGTTCCATGTGGTCAGGTGGCGTGTATCTTATCCATTGGTTCTTCTTCATGTTCGCGTGGCTCCATGGACGGGCCATGGAGAGTCGCGGGATGCAAATTCCTTCCTATTTCTATGCCTCTTTAGTTCTGCTGAGCTTTTTATTACTTCCCTGATGTTATCGAGGTGGAATTGTATTATGTAATCATATTTGTTGGACTTGCCTCATTCAGGGAATGAGTATTGTAATCTTATTGTAAACCATGTTATTGGAATCAAGGGGTATTTCATACTCTTGAATGTAAATTGTATAGTTTTATAAATGGAATGTATGTTGTCTCATTTCCTTGAGTGATTAATGTTTCAGTTTTTTTTATTAATGTTTGTTGTTGTTTGGGTTCTAAAGTAATCTTTGTCTCGTGGCCTTAGAGGTTGTTGGCAATGTGTATTCATCTTATATGTTATTTATACTTAAACAAAAAAAAAAATTGGTGCATTTAAGTAGTGAATTGCAACTTCCTCTAGGGTCGTGTGGCGGGGCATTACAAATATCCTCATAACAACAATAAGATGGGTTACCAAGATGCTAGGTTATGACTTTGAAATCATTTTTAAAAGGGAAAAGAAATAATTGTAGTCGATTCCCTTTATGGACAAGAAGTAGAGGAAGAGATTTTTTGTTCCATTTTGTTAATTCAATCAAAATAGTTAGAAGTTGCATGAAACGAGTGGAAAAATAATCCTTAAATACATGATTTCATTCTAAAACTTCAACATGACCCATCTTCTTTCAATAAGTATGTTGAGAAAGAAGATTCATTATGGTAAAAAGGTAGATTATTTTTATGTAAAAAATCTAATTTAAAAGAAGGCATATTATCTCAAATGCATGAATCACTCATAGGAGGACATTTAGGGTTCTAAATACCTATCATTGTGTAAACTAATATTTCTTTTGGGAAGGTTTAAAAATATATGTCAATAAATTTTTGGTTGAATATTTAGTATGCTAAAGAAATAAAAGTTGAAACAATAAAGACTCATGATCTCTAACAAACTTTAGGCATTCCAACACAATGTTAGGGGGAAATATCAATGGACTTCATTACATGTCTATCAAAATTTAATAATCTTGATGCAATTTTAGTTGTTGTAGGTAGACTCTCCAAGTATGCACATTTTTTTGGAATTTCTCATCCATTTCAAGAAAGTTCTATGGTCAAAATATTCATGTAAAATGTACAAAAACTTCATGGAATTCCAAAATCATAGTGAACGATCATGACCCTATCATTCTAGCATGTTTTGGAAAAACTTATATAGAACTTGGGGTACAAAACAAGCACACTGTTCCTCTTACCATCCACAATCAAATGGCCAAATAAAAATTATGGATAAATACTTCAAAGGATATTTATATTGTTTTACCTTTGATAAAATAGTACAATGGTCCAAATGGGTACTATTAGTAGAGTGGCCGTGCAACACATCATTTCACACATCCACTAAAATGACTCCATTTGAGGCTCTTCATGGATACCCTCAACCATATATTATTTATTAATTACAATCTCATTATAAATCTCACATAGTAGAGGACCGTATTCAACACAAACAAGAAATACTACAAATCCCTAAGGATATTTTAGTTATGGATTGAAATAGAATGAAACAACAAGCTTATCAACATCATCATGAGAGGAATTTTGAAGAGGGAGATTGGGTATTTCTTTGATTAAAACCTTATAAACAAATTTGCTTTAAGAAACATAACAAGATGAAGCTCACACCTCAATTTTATGGTCCTTATAAATTTCTCAATGAAATAGGAATTGTAGCTTATAAGTAAGAACTTCCACCATTTTCCAAAATTTATCCTATCTTCCATGTTTCTTGTTTAAAGAAAGTAATAGGTAGCAATATTCCAGTTTAGTTAGAATTGCAAGATTTAGATGGAGAGGGGAATTTTATTTTAGAACATAAGAAAATTATTAAGAAAAGAGTGAAAAAATTATGAAATAGAGTTATCTTTGAGTTCCTAATCAAGTGGAAGAATATGCCAATTGAAGATGCCACATGGGAAGATGAACAATTCATACTCAAGCATCCTAAATTACTATTAAGAATAATTGAGTATAATTATTTTTAAAAGGGGAGGGGCATGTTAGGTTACTAATATTATATCTAATGTCATTACCTTAATATCATATATCCTAAGAATATAATATATATTCCTAGGTATAATGAGTTAATCACTTGTGCCATGCTTAACATTAACTTTAGTCTTAGTTAATACCTTAAATACTATTTATTGGGATGAAGGGGTATGTCCCTAAATGGTTAAGCTTATAAATAAATGGGAGATGAACTACTATTAAATAATTATATCATCAATTATTCAATTCATATCATATTTTTTCATTATTAGAGGCAACCCTCTAAATCTTTGTCCAATTATTTCAATTTCTCACTAGGACCATGGGAAATAGTTTTTCTCTAATTCAACCTAAATTTTTTATTTGAGGTAGTCATGGGTATTATAAGATTTAGAATGGAGTCCAAGATGGGTTAGATATTGACAATACCTTTGTTGGAAAAATGTGTCTCAACCTTACAATTACATAAGGTTTACTATTGATAGGTAAGTGTGAGGAGGTGTGGGGGGAGGGGTCATTGGGAGTGGTAACCCCACAAGGGGTTAGGGGGGTTCATCCCATTATTAGGGGGTCCAGGGGTCACGTGCACTGATGGGGCTCAGGGATAGCACCCCTTAAAGCCAAATTTTATGTATATTTTATTAATATAAATTTGCACCATTCATCATTAGGTATCTTATCTTATGGTAGATACTTTTTGGCTTGACTTTCCCTAAAAGGTGACCCTATATTGGGTATGTGCAGGATCATGATGGGCCAAAAAGTGGCGATATGATGGGTATTTGTAGGGTATGTGGCTGATGACCTTTTTTTTACCCAAAATTGATGAAATTAAAATGGTTTTTAATGGATATTCTTAGCTTTCCACCAATATAAATTTGTAGATGTCAAAATATACATTTGATCAAAACAAACAACCATTAGTAAACTTTAAGCAAATTGAATAAGACATCCCTATGGAATAATACACCATGCTTTATAAAAAAATAAATTACAAACATGAAAGAAACAAACATGATCTATCTTTATTCCATTTTGGATTGGTGCTTCTATGGAAAGAAGCCCTTTCCAAATCCTTGCTAAGATAAGCTAAATGATGAAATGCCTTGAAGATGATGGAGTAAGATTGGCAAGATCAGTTCTCAATTGAAGAGAGTGACCTTGCATGAGGATTGTGGATGATTTGAGGAAGGATGAAGCTTTCCTTTATAGATTTTCTTGATGAGAGA
>VDFB02156778.1:0-10958 GCA_007258455.2 Sequoia sempervirens | reverse complement strand
TAATCTTGGTCTTCAACCTAGCACTCTTCATGCATTTTTATGCTCCATTTAATAAAACTGTTCCATGCACTTGCTCACTTTTGTAACATTTCTCTTTGTTGAGGCATTATGTATGCATGTTCACTATCCTTGATTGTGAGAAAGAACATTGTTGTAGTAACATGAAACAAGATGCATAATAACACCCATGGCAGAAAAATGCAAACTGTTCAGCAATACCTGTGATTTAAATCATGAAAATGATGTACTCAGTTGAATTGATTAAGCTGATTAAACCCATTGTTCACTTGTAGCTTTCAGAAACGTATTTGACTGTTATGAGTGAACGGTCAACTTAATAACTTGATGGATGAAATTTGTTTTACTCCTTCAGTTTTATATTTCCCTTCTTGATGAACATGATGATTGCAATCTCTATGTCAACCCACTTGTAATGAATAAGGGGTAGCATGCCGAGCTCTACCCTTGTGGGAGCCCATTTTTCTCCACATGCTTGATCTTTAAATGATAACCAGCTTCATGATTTTCACTATACCTGCACAAAGAAACAAATGATGTGAGCATAAAACAATATATCATGATGTTGATGTCTCTCTTTTAGCTCATGTTTTTGCACTTTTTTTTAGCTGGTTCTATGCATTGCAAGGATTGAAATATATCTTTGTTAGTATGGCATGTAGTATAGTTCATATCCCGAGCTCTTAATTAACGCCCTTCTTAATCTTTTGCAGGAATATTCAGGAGTGGAAGTAGGATGGAGCAAGCTATGAAGCATCAACCGAAGATCGACTCAGGCAATGATGGATATGTCCCATGTTACTTGTCACTTTCTCTTTTAGTTGTATATTTCCTTTCTTGTCATGAATGGAACGGCTAAAACCATGACTTGTGTGGATATTTAATTTCATTCTTTTTGCTTTTCATTTTGAAAAGAAAATGCATTTATAATGCAATGTTGTACCATCATTTGAATGTATCACCATTTGAATTCTTGTAATCAAATGAAATGTTGTAAATATGAAAAGCATCATGAAATAAAAGAAAGCATTCAGTCATGCTTTGTTGTTTGTAAGCTCAATCATGTACTCGATTTGATTGTGAAACACTAAAAAGCAATTTCTAAAACTCTGTTTCCTCATTTCAATGCATAACTGTCACTTATAAAATGATGAATAAGATGCAAACAACACTTAGCATATGTAGAAATAACTGTATTTTCACTTTAAGATATAACAGTATTTAATCAGCTCCACCAATTGAGTTGTAGCGAAAAATTGGTAATTTGGTCATGTTAAAATGATAATATAGTTCACTATCTAAGGGTTTAAGTTTAATGATTCATTGTTCCTTAGTCAATCCTCAAATTGTGATATTAGAGAAATTAAAATTTATAGTGTGATTGGAAGCTAGTATAGATAGAGTGGGAACAATAGTAGACCTACTAAATGTTATAGATAAATATTCAAAAATATTATCTTAGTTCATTAAATAATGCTTTCTAATGATTAAAATCACTTAAGGGTGAATTTTAATGCAAGAACACCTTAGGGGTCAAGAAAACTTGCATCATCTAAAAATATTTTATTTATCTTTTTTACATTTAAAAGAGTTATGGACTCTTACATGAAAGATAGCCTTGTTGTAAGGGAATAACCTTACAACAAAGATTATTATGGCTGACACGATAATTCTAAAAATTGGTAATATTCAACATAAGTTACCCTAGTCAAACATCTTGCTTCTAGATTTGGAGCAAAAACTTGTAGAAGTCTAACACCTCTTTAATGTATGATCATCTCAAGGGTTGAGAATTCTTGGATCATCCAAAATATATGGTTTTTTAGAGTGTTTTCTATTATTTTGGTAGATTTTTGGAGTTCTAACTAGAATTTGGATTTTTATTTCTAACAATAATCTACATCAAGCCTAAGAATGTATATGGAACTAGTGCATTATGATTGGTTGACATTTGTTTCTTCCATAAAGGGAAAGGTCTAATTAAAAATATTGTGCCTATGTAGTAATGCATATTTGTCACGACTCCTCTTCTTCAACTGCATATTTGGATAGAATTTAATACTGAAGATAAATTCATGAACATGTTTTGATATTCATTATTCCACATTTCCTAAAATATCTACCAATTGGACCTAGCAATTTATTAATGACAAGGAATAAACCTAACAAATATCTTTGAATGGAAAACAAATTAGATTCACCAACTATGGGAGTAAAAGCATAGACCTATGAATTAAATTTCTACTAGCATAGACCCACTAGCAAGGGGGAATTACGCCGTCCACAGCCACACAAAATAGACTTATGATCACCTCACCGCACGCATGTTTCTCACGTTGGATTTTTTATTCAACTGCCATAATAAATTTTGGAGCTAACTTGCATACTACAGTTTACAGAGAATTTAATGCATTCTGTCTATAAATTGAATGGAGGGGCATGCGTTTCAAACCATTCTAGTTCTATGTGTTGTGTTTGAAGGCTGCTCATTGGAAGATTTGTAGGAGGCATGTGGATCTGAGCATATCATTTATTCCAGTCCTCTTCCCGAAGACTAGCGCTATAGGTAGGTTTTGAAGCATTTTTCTTGAAACAATTATGTCAAATCTTATACTTAAATTGGTAGTGTCTATTTTTTTCTCCATATTAAATTTCCTTGCATATGAAATCTCGTAGTCATTATGAAATCATATACAAAAAAATCAACCTCAGCAATCATAAACTTAATGCTGTAATTTTTTTCTTATTACCTGAATATGTGAAATCATCGTATAGTAAATGAATTATTTTGGGAGGTCTATAACAGATTCTTAGTTGATTCGAGGCATTTATCTTCAGCTTGGACCAACACTCTAAATTATAAAATCACATAAGCAATCCTTACTTCTTGATTTAAATGATTGGAAAAATTAGTTTTTTAGAGAAATTGTCCACAAGCTGTTCTAAGAAATCTGCATCTAAATAAATTCAATCTGTCATGGCGCAGCCTTTTAACTTTATACTTTACTCATTAACAAATAGCTGCTCAACTTTGGCACCTTAATCAGTAGAAAAATGTGTATAAAATCAGTATAATGCAGATAATCCTCTTAATGGTTTATGCAGATTTAAAATCTGAACAAATCTCTTAATCTTGGCACCTTTTTCTTAATAAATGCATATTGTAAATTAGCAACAATGTGTTTATAGATTAAATGGAAAAGCTACAAAGATTGTGCTAAGTTCTATGGGTATTAGGGTGAGGTTGAGATCTGGAGATTTTTTTTTAAGAAAGCATGTGGCTTAGAATGTTTCTTTTTTAATATAGATTAGTGTTTAACATTCACTGTGTATTATTCCATTTAGTAAAGTATGAAATTTTAACTTAGCGTTCTTTAAAACTTCATTAAAGAATTATTATTTTAGTCATAAATAAATGAACACAATTTTAATATATATAGATCCTTAATCAAAATATAACATTTTCAAGATTGAATTTGGGGATAGATATTCATATATAATCAGCTATATAAAACTAATAACGCTGCGATTATCAAAATTAAGCCAAGCAAATATTAAAAAAAAAAAAGTGCTATAAAATTCCTCTAATCATGTTATTGATTTGATTAAGATTTAGTTCAATACATATTCTGTGGGAAATTTCATTAAACTTATAGAGAATCATTTTTTTTTATTAGTGAATAAATAAAATCCTACCATTTTTTATTCTCATACCATGAAGTCAATTGGTTGTAATTACTTGTAAAATGTTTACTCCTAAGCCTTGTAAGAAGACTAATATAATATTTGTAAACATAATGAAAAAAAAAAAAAAAGATTACAAAATATAGCCTTGATTGAAAATATTGGTTATTTCAATACTTTAGGCATGCAACATGCATTTGGGAGATCTATTTGTACTTAAGGATAGTTTAAAAGTTGCTATATGAACTCCCAATATGACCTAAATTATTAAGTTTTCTCAAACTTATCTTAAGGAAAGATTGCTTAAGACATGTTCTTGAAAGAGAAAATTTATGTTTAATCTTAACAAAATGAATGATCATGATCTAAAACTTAGATGAATCAAATAAAATTGGGACAACCCTTCCCCAAGCAATGAAAAAAATATTTCCATGACTTTCCAAATATGTTAGAATAAGAGAGCTTGAAGAACTTAATTTTGAGATTTGTCCAAAGTAACTCTCAAAATAGAAACCTCTTCTAGTGTTTTGGCAATAGATATGGAAGCCCTTGTATCCACAAATAAAATAGATGATAGATAAGAAAAACAAAATCACGAAAGGAAAGGAGGAATATTGCATATAGATCATCTTATTGTGTTATATGGTAATGCTTTTTATGAATGGGTATTATCTAGTTAATTTCTTTACTCAATGGTTATGATGGAATGTTTCTCTAAAAACTTCCTGCAAAATTATTGAATAATGCTTGTTGATTATCTTGGGAAACTGTTTCTCTTTAAATGTTGGCAAAATTGTAACACTTATAAAATTTAGATTCTTATGAGCTCCTCTCTTATGAAAGTTTAATTATGTTGGAAACCTAATTCAAGAAAGGAAAACAAAACTAGCAGCGTTCCGTATTCATGGTGCCTCTAGCTCATGTTTACGGGTAATGCTGTCGTGCTTGAGCTACTGCATCCATCGCCTAACATAGCTGCAATAACGGCATCTATGGCATCGTCCCTATAAATCACCGAGGAGAAATAAGGAACATTGGTTAATTTAATCCAAAGGGAGGGAAATCCCCTTTGGATCGATAATCTAAAAAGGATATAAAGAAAATGAATCAAATCCGCTAGTGACAACCTAAAAAAACAAAACTTAGGAATTTTTCTATGGTGCAAATGAAATGTTGACTTGAAGATGTGATTATGTGGAAGATTTATTATGAAATCATTTAAAATGGGTCAAGGGTGACGAGTATTAATAGGAAATAGGTTAGATGAATGCTATTAGGTAACAAACAATGGTCAAATCAACCATTTGTTATTCTTGCTTCCCTTCGTGGGTAGCAACCGCAGAGGAACTATCTGGGGAAATAAAAACCCTAGAAAGGGTTGTATACCCACTTTATAATAGTTCACATAAACATAGCCTAGAAAACAAAAGTACATATTTTACGCCTTGATCCTATTTGGAAGCAGGGTATGTAGGCAGTCTGGGAATTGAAGGATGCTCCCAGTACTCAGGCATTCAGGAATGGGGTTTAGGGTTAAGGAGATCACATAACTAGTTATAAGAGATAATCAACTAAAATATATACAACTATGCTCAGAAGAATCCCGCATGGATTGCTTGATTCCTCGAGGCCCTTAGGCCAAATTCTGAGGCGGGTTTCAAGTTTAGAATTACAATTTACATACCCCTGAGGACGAAACCTTGGTGCACTTTTAGTAGAAAGTGTGGTCATCAGGGAAGCGACTTAGGATCCGGATGATCCCGATGAGTCCAAGACTCTGGCCAGAGCACATACCTATCATATGATAGATGCCTGCCTTGTTTAGGCAGATGCCTATTCTGATTATATGAATAGATGTATTCCTATTCCATATGAATAGTGGAAGTGAATTCATGAAGTGAATTCATGTTCCATATGAACAGATGATATACCTATCCCGTATGGATAGAAGTTCCTATGTATACTTGTGAATAAATACTGAACACAAAAAAAATAAAATAATGGTGTTTTATGTTAGAATTAAATGGGTCCTTTGCTACGGAAATGAAGAAAAATATGGAAATGTGTTGGATGTGTAGGGAGTTTGATATGTGATGGAATTATCTAACACATGTCCCTTTTTCTTAATTTCATTAAAAAAAGAGATATCCCAAGGATAGGATTGACTTTCAACCTTAAGGTGAGTCAACCCTATTAGGAAGGTATGTTGTTTTCTTATGACAGAAATGACCGATTTGTTGTTTTGAGAGATAAATTTAAATGCATTAACAAACTCAATTGTATGACCTAACACTTGAAACATAGAATATTATGATATAAAAAATGGAAACAGCAAGTTACAAGAAAATATGGGGTGATCCCACAATATTGGTTTACAATTTTTGGCCAAACTGGACATTGAATTGATTTTTTTTTAACTAAATCTTCACTTTTAGGCACCTATAGCTGCTAAACCATGAGGAATTTGAAGATGATGCAAACTAGTGACTTCTCATATTTTGTTTGTAGATTCTAATTTTTTTAAAAAAATGGAATTAAATTCCATTTCTTTTTCCATCTCCTTCGAAAACTAGTTTTTAATAGTAAACACAATTTTTAAAGAGTGATGTTCACTGTAAACAACATAAAAAAATTTCTATGAAGGATAAAATTCAAAAAAAAAATAATTTATCTTTGTAACTATGATATCTAGCATGTTCATTTGGTTTCATAGTGTTTCATTGAATATTTTTTTCTTAATTAAGTTTTGGAAGTCAAAACCACTACAATGAGATATGGACTATATACACATAACTTTTTTTGTATGTATCGAATTTATTTTTTGTTGGATCAAGGACATCAATACCTAACAAACATATTTTTAGAATTTTTTTTATAATCACTTTCATTTTTCCAATACGTGCACTATAGCTTCGATTTTTCAATGAAAAAGCTCTATGCTAATTAAATTTTAAAAAATACATAACGAAACCAAAATATTAAATTATTTTGATGGATAGCCTATTCTGAGGGCTACCATCCAATTGACTGCGGAAGTTTCCTCTATTTTCATCCTGAACCTAAGCTCGAGGAAATTTTTTTTGCAAAAATATTAGAGGGGAGCAGGAAAAAGGGGAGTTTGAGCAAACCCCTTTGTTTTGCATTTTTCCTTATTTTCCTTTTTAAAAACATGTCAAAAAATAGATGACATCACAAAGGGGTTCGTCAAAGGGGTTTGAGCTTAACCCCTTAAAACCCAATTTTTTTCTTTGGAGCGATTTTGTAATTTTCCTTCCTCAACAGAATTATAAACTAGTATTGTGGGTTTACCCTCTTAGAAGGGAAAAATGATATGTACCTAGCACCAGAAGTGTGTTTTGAACTCTATTGAAGGATAAATTTTCCCTAGGGAGAATGGGTCTCTATACAGGGGTCCAAAATCTAATTTTGTGATCTTCAGATATCAGATCTAAGCTTTCAATTTCTCTAGTTTTGACTATTGAAAAGCTGGAAATGAAATCTATAAGTGAGTTTTTGTAGCTTGACAACAATGTTGACAACTTCAATGAGAACTTTTCAAAATTTCTCTTTTGATTGATTTCCAGCCCTTCTTCATCTATAAATATGCACATACAAAGAGAGAAGAAAAATATTTGTTTTTGGGTAAATAGGGGTTTGCCTTAGTCAAATCCCAGTTTGGTAAATAAACCTTGATGATAAAACAATGATAAATGGAAGGAATTGATAATGAATAATGCTATGTCACAACTCACCAAACCCTTAATGGTTATCTTTAGAGAACTGATTTCTAACACATCACTCCAAGGAGATTGATCTTGCATGAAGTAGCTTGAATGATTGATTGAGTTGATGCTTGAATGCTTGAAACTTACATCACGTTAGCTCCAAACATGACATGAAGGTGCATACACTTTAACATGATGATATGATCTTGATTGTTGTTGTAGATGACAGATAAATCTTCTCTTCAATGCTCTTGATAATAATATTTTCTCTTGTGAAAGTTTCCTTAATGCTAGATGATTTGAATTGATAAAATAACTATGTATTTATAGGTTTTTATCTAATTTCCTAAAAATTAAATTCCACCAGCCAACATTTGAAAATTGAATTTAAATCATTAAAATGCCACCAAAACATATTAAAATTTAGGTCCTAGCACTTAAAGGGGACCCATTCTCCCTTGAGAAAATGGGTCCTAGGACCTAAGTCCAAGACACACAATTTCCAAGGTGTTCAAATTAATGTAGGAAATTGTTTAATATAAGTTTTCCTTTTGGAAAGCGGGAATAATAAGGCTTTGGAATGCATAATTTAGGTAATTATAAGATTAATTAAGGAGATGCAAACATAGTGTGAAAAATGTAAAGGTGTACATTTTTCCACAATACATTTAACCCCCACTTTAGTGAGAGTATGAGCCCACACTCAAACTCACACTAAAGTAGACAAATAAGTCAAGAGAAGTCTAATTGTACAATTATTCGAAAGATGATATGAAAAAGATCAAAGAGGATGATCAAGCCCCCGAGATCAAAGATCCCATGGAAAACCAACAAAGGAACAAAGAGACACATGCATGTAGCATCGACACAAGATGAAACATCATACAATGCCAAAATTAATGTAAAGAGGGAAAAGGAGTGGATCAAGCTTCGATTGTTTGTCCAAAAGGTATGGATCTAAAAAGAAGAAAAATAGGTGCATCAAAATGGAATGGGTAAAATGGGGTTATGATGGACCTATCTTCCTCTATTTAATTAGGAAATGAGATACACACAAATAATTGCCTTACAACCCTTAGGTGAGTCAACTCAAGGTGTGAATCTGCAGATTTCCTTTTTGTGTCAAGATGAGGGTCCTAGTCAAACAACACTTTGGGGAGAAAAAATAAAAATAGTAAATCAACACCAAATTTAAATCTAACACTTGGAACAACAAGATTAAGCTCAATACTGATAGAACCAGAAAATAGAATGTAGATCAGATAAGGGCGGAAGCATGTGTACCAATCACTAAAAGTTAGTTTTTGAAGTTGATGTAGGACTCATTCACCTAGGGGAAAATGGGTCCTGAGTTAGGGTTTTTCTACAACTTTCAAGACCCTCTGCTACAAATCTGAGTCTTTTAATTTTCCCAGGTTTCAGGTTCGAAAAGCCAGAAATAATTTCTATAGATGAGTTTTTGTGAGAAGATAACAACTTTGTCAACTTCTTCAATTTCTCTCTTCAAAGGATCCTCTAGATTTCTTCCATCTAAATATACAAACACAAATCAAGAGGGGGAAATGTTTTGTTTTTGGTGAATGGGGTTTTCCTTGGTCAAACCTCGTTTTGGTAATTAAACCTTGAAATTAAAAAAAAAAAACATGAAAGAGGAATGAAGAATGAACAAAGCAATGTTACCACTCAAAAAACTCTTGCATAAACCTTTAAATATAAATCAGCAACTTGCATAAAATAGCTTCAATGGATGTGGATCTTGAACCTTGAATCTTGATTGAAATAATGACTTTGAATGCTTGAATGGATCATGAAACCTACATCACCATATTAGCTCCAATAACATGCATGATGCAAGAAGACTTTGACATGACAATTGGATCTTGATTGCTGTAATAAATCTTCAATAAATCTTCTCTTGAATACCTTTGATTGCTCTTGATCATCAACTTTGCTATAGGAATGTTCACTTCAAAATTGCTAGCAAAAGTCTTAGGTGAAACATAGTGAAATGACCTTACATTTATAGGTATGTATCCTTAATTTTCCAAAAATTTAAATATCACAAGCCAACATCTGAATATAGATTTGAAAACATTAAAATACCACCAAAAACTTAATTTAAATTTAGGTCCTAGGTCTAAGGGAGGAACCATTTACCCATGGGTGAATGGGTCATAAGTCCCTAAACCTAGGACACACATTGCTCAATGACAAGTGTTATGTTAAAGAATTAATGAATGTCGGGTTTCCTCTTCAGCAAATGTAATAAAATAGGCTTGGTAAATGAATTAAGGGGCCAATTAAGGAAAATTAAGCTCAATTAATTAAGGAAGCCCTAAATAAGTGTGAAAGTGTAAATAAATACATTTTAAAACACTAAATTAAGGCACAATTAAGTCCAAACTAACTAAGAGGGCCCAAAAAAGTGTGAAAATGTAAAGGGATATGTTTTTCTACACTACATTTAGCCCCCACTTTAGTGATTGGATGACCTTGCATCAAAATCACACTAAAGTAGACATTTAAAACATATGTATGTAATAACAGCAAAATTACTCAATCATACAATATCAAAGACTTAAAGAAAAGTAAAAACAAAAAGGTCGGATCAAGCCTCAACTGTCCAACGCGATGTGGAACACGACTTGGTTGTTTGTCCAAAAAGGTTCACAAGCAGAACCCTGGTTGTCCACTATACAAACAACACACATGCTCACATAGGCTAATGTAACTCTAATTGTCCACTAGTTGAGCCCCCAAGGGTGGAAAATGAGAGAATCTTATTAGGACCACATACCATATCAAAGCTATCCCTCTGACAACTTCAATAAGGCACCAAAAAACAAAAACAAAAAAAAAATCGAGCTTCATAAGGCCTAACAAGTTGCATTATGCTAAGCACCTATGAACAAACAAGGCAAGGCTCAAGTGGAAAGCAAAGTGTGTTATGCTTGGTGGCCTTGAAAAGGGATAGAGCTTCACAAGGTTAGCAAGCTACATTATGCTAAATAGTTATGAACAAAAATGCAAATAAACATGTTCAAAGGGATTTTGCTTAGTTTTTGTAAGGTCTCCTCTTAGGGAACATCATGCCTAATGTCTCCAAGAGAGGACAAGTCAAGGATAAAATATTTTCAACTCAGGGAATGCAACATGTAGCATCACCACTAAGAGGAAAGTCATATGCCAAGAACGATCATGCTCTCAGAGGACATCAAACCCAATGACACCACCAAGAAAAAGATGCATCGCAAGAAGAAAGAAAATCACATAATGTTCAACATAAGGAATGTCAAAATTCTCAAAAATAATAATTCCAATGTATGCCCCCACTTTAAAGAAATTTCTAAACACCATTGTTGTGAGCAATTACTTTAAGTAGAAAATAATCAATGCTAAAAAAGAAATAAGACATGAGATCTTATTCGAAAAGCCCTATGCCAAGTCATATGTTTCCAAATGAAGCTACAACATGAAAAAGAGATCAAGGGGTTGCCCCCAAAATTAAATCTCAAACACATAAGGGATCCC
>VDFB02156776.1:0-15786 GCA_007258455.2 Sequoia sempervirens | reverse complement strand
TGTCACTGACAGAGAAAGAAATACCAGAGTTCATGGAATTTCTAAGAGAAAATCAAGTCAACTTTGCTTAGTCTTATGCAAACATGCCCGGTCTTGATCCTGACCTTATCATGCATCACTTATCTATCAAACCAGAGGTTAAGCTTGTGAAACAAAAACTCAAAAAGATGCACCCCCATGTTGCATTATTGGTTAAGGAAGAACTGAGAAAACTCCTTGATGTGGGCTTCATAAGAACCAATCGACTATGCAGAATGGATCTCTAAGATTGTTCCTGTATCTAAGCCAGATAAAACTGTAAGAATATGCACAGATTTCAGAGATCTTAATAAAGCATGTCCTAAAGATGACTTCCCACTACCAAACATCGACACTATAGTTGATTTGACAGCTGGCCATGCCATGTATTCATTAATGGATGGTTTTTCTGGTTACAACCAAATCAAGATTTCACCTGAAGACTAGGAGAAAACAACTTTCACATGTCCATGGGGAACTTATTGTTGGAACGTCATGCCTTTCGGTCTAAAGAATGCTGGGGCCACTTATCAAAGAGCCATGACTACAATCTTTCATGACATGATGCATATCTTCATGGAAGATTATGTAGATGACATATTAGAAAAATCATACACCAGAGAAGGACATCTTGAAATATTGTCCAAAATATTTGCAAGATTAGAGAAATTCAAAGTTCGCCTCAACCCCAAGAAATGTGTTTTTGGGGTCAAATTTGGAAAACTCTTGGGGTACATTGTTTCAGAAAAATGAATTGAAGTAGATCTTACAAAAGTACAGGCAATTATGGAAATGCCTCCACCAAGGAACATCAGTCAGTTGAGATCACTACAAGGACGACTGCAGTCTATACGAAGGTTCATTGCATAATTGGTTGACAAAAGTTTACCTTTCACACATCTACTACATAAGAATGTTCCTTTCAAGTGGGATGACAAATGTGAATTGTCTTTTCAACAAATCAAACAGTATTTAATGACTCCACCAGTTCTCATACCACCAAATCCAGACAAACCACTAATCTTATACATTGTCGCAACATAGACATCTCTGGGGGCACTGCTAGCGCAAGAAGACTCTACAGGAAAGGAACATGCAATTTATTACATCAGTAGAACACTAACAAGTCATGAGCTCAACTACCCTTCTATTGAGAAGGCTTGTATGGTAGCAGTCTTCGCTTCACAGAAATTTCGGCATTACATGTTAACTCATACAATCAATCTGGTTTCAAAGATTGATCCACTCAAGTATTTGTTAAGAAAAACATCATTGACAGGAAGGTTAGCAAAGTGGATAATGATCAGGAGTTTGACATCCATTATGTTGATCATGAAGGCAATCAAAGGACAAGTTATGGCTGATCAATCATCATGACTACCCTGCTGCATTCATCCTAGACATTGAATTTCCAAATGCTGATGTTTTTACTGCAGAATATAAACAACCATGGTCCTTATATTTTGATGGTTCTTTCACTCAACATGGATTGGGGGAAGGCACACTTTTTGTCATCCCTCAAGTACACACCATTCCTCGATCATATAGGATGATGTTTCCATGCACTAACAACATAGCCTAACATAGCTTACTAATCATCTGGACTTAAAAATAGCATTGAATGGAGGCAATCATACCTGTGTGTAGTGGTCTCAATGCACCAATGACGCATTATCGACCAAAGATAATAAAACTATTTCCATATAAAAAGATGGTTGATGACTTCCAAGAAATTTTGACATCAAATTCAACACAAATCCCAAGGTCAAATGCTAGTCAGACGCCATGGCTAATGGGGACATTGCATCATTAGAAGTTACAAACCCCGCAGTCCCAAACTTACATGAATTTCCGTGGAACAACTATCATTAAGGACTGGAAGCCAAATCATTTGCCACTTGGTAGGATCGGATTCACCTTGGTACGAAAAAATTTATGCCTACCTCAAAGATGATATCTTACCACCCGATTTATCCCATAACCAAAAATACAATTTTATCCGCCAATCTGCTCGCTACACTCTTATCGCTGACACTCTTTATCGCCGTGGTCTTGATGGTATTCTACTTCGATGTCTTGAACATGAGGAATTTGACAAAGCTTTACAAGAAGTTCATGGTGGAATTTGTGGTACTCATTCAAGTGGACTGACCTTATCCAAGAAGTTGATTAGAATGGGTTACTACTGGCCTATAATGGAGAGGGAATCATTCACTTTTGTGAAAACATGCTCAAAATGTCAAATTCATGAGAATCTCATTCATGCTCCTGCACAGGAACTTAAACCATTCACACCAACCTGGCCATTTTCTTAATGGGGGTTAGATCTAGTGGGAAAGATTCATCCTTCTTCATCGAACGGACATAAGTTCATCATCACAGCTACAAAGTATTTTACCAAGTGGATTGAGGCAGTCCCTCTTACTAAAGTTATTGGCAAACAAATATCATCATTCATACTCAACTATATTATTTGTCGGTATGGCATCCCCAACTCCATTATTACAGATAATGGACGTCCATTCAAAAATCAGGATGTGGATGAACTTTGTTAGAGATTTCACATTCAACATAGATATTCAACACCTTACTATCCACAAGGAATGGCTGCTGTGAGGCCTCAAATAAAACACAAATTTTTTGAAGAAGACCGTGGAATGGATCTGTGGAAGATCACAATGCTTCAATTAATCTCATTTATGGGCCTATAGGAACTAAAGATCCATACTAGTCAGGAGAGCAACACCATTTGCTCTTGTCTATGGAGTTGTAAAGACCCACACTTCCTTGAACCAAAAATTTCACTATTTTTTTTTTTTAAGTAAATCCCTTAATGTCTTGCTCAATTAGTTGTATACTCAGGAACTTCTATCCATCCGGGATAGGCATCTAACCATACGAGTTAGGATAATGTCCATTCGAGACCAATATTCATCTATCCATCCAGGATAGGCATCTAACCTTTCGAGTTAGGTTAATGTCCATTTGGGGACCAATATCTATCTATCTAAATAACATAGACATCTAACCACATGGGTTAGAAAATGCTCTGGCCAGAGACTTAGACTCATCGGGACCATCCAGGTCCTGAGTCACTCTCTAAAGACTACACTCCCCTACTAGGAGTGCACCGAGGTCAACATCCTTAGGAGTATATGAGATAATAATAAAAGCTTGAGTCCCACCTCAGAATTTGGCCTAAAGCCTCGGGGAATCAAGCGAATCCATCCGGGATTCCTTCTGAGTATAACAAGTAATCTTTAACTTCAATTTTAATATTTATTTATCTTCCTTTATCTTAAGGTATCTTAACAAGTCCAATAAGGTAAACACCCTTAACCAATCCTAAATCCCCACCCCGAGCGCCTGCGTACTAGGGACAACTCTGTCCCTAGACTTCCTACATACACCGTTTCAGCACAGGATCAAGGCGTATAATATGTAGTTCTATTTTCTAATCTATTGTTGGATGTAAACTGTTTTGTGGGTATGCGACCCTTTCTAGGGCCATCTCCCCAGACAGTTTCTCTTCGGTTGCTACCCACATGAGGGAGCATAAAGATTCATGGTGATCTTTTGCTTGTTTCCTAATTCATCTATGTCCTAAATTCCTATAAGTCATGTCACCCTTTCCCATTGAACAACAAATCATCAAAGATAAAAGAATTAAAAAGTCAATTTACATGCCCAAACCCTATTGAGGTTTTCTATGATTCTCACTAGCAGATGTAAGTCCATTATAGTATTATCTTTTTTAGATTATCGATCCAAGAGGGATTTCCTGCCCCTTGGATTTTTACTCCAAAATGTTCCTTATTACTCCTCGGCGATTTATAGGGACGATGCCACAGACGCCGTTGTTGCAGCTTTATTAGGCTATAAGTGCAGTAACTCAAGCGCAACGGCATTACCCATAAACGTGAGTCAGAGGCACCGTTAATACCGAACGCTGCTAGTTTTTATGTTTTCCTCCTCTTATTTAAGTTTTCTATCTAAGAAGAAATTAAATGCATTATCAAATAATAAGAAAAATAGCTTGTGCACATAAACCAAATGGAATATAAAAACTTTATACCTTCTTGCTAAGGAAGTAAAATTAAATGAACTTACTAAAAAAAACTATTTATTCAAGTATAATTGCTAGAAAGAAGTATTACTTACATCCTATGAAAGTATAAATTTTTGTAACAACGAATTGAATAGTCAAATCCATTTATGAAATAAAAACACTTAAACATAAAGTTAAATTCTTCAAGATGGGTGATCTAATTTATAGATGGTATGAATCTAATTATTTTGAAATGTTAGTATTTTCTAGAAAAGAAAAGTTTGAATCTATTCGCATAGTCTATGTCATATAATAAGTAGTTTTGATTTAAATTGCATGACACTAATATTTTCAAGATAAATATTCATCTAAGTTAGCATAAATAATTCCAACTCAAAGAGACTTCATGGCATAATCTATTGTTTCAAGACAAAAAGTTTATTAATTTTGGTTGCATAAATAAATAATCCAACTAAAAAGAGACTTGATTTAAATTGTATAAGTTATTACACTAATTTCTTAGATAGATAAACCAATACAATGTCTTAATAAGAGCCTTGATTTTTAATTGTATAAGTTATACTACTAATGCCTCAAGATTTATGATCTATCTAAATAAGGTTTGCATTAATTTGCATAAGTTTATTCTTGATAATATTTGAATAATTACATAATTATTTATTCACTATGACCTTGTTGTAATTAAATGAGTCAACCTTGTTTTAAGAAAAAAAATGAATCTACTTGTATATTGAGGGAGAAAATTAATTTAAAGAATAACCATGATATTTAAGGTTATTGTAAATATATTAAATCATAACTATGATGTGCTATAAACCTTAAATCCCAAGAAAATAAATTTATTACATGGAGAGAGAGTTTACAATAAATCTAAGAGCTAAGTTTGTGGCATAACAAAAAAGAAATTTGATTAAAGATATGTTATTAATGTCTTAAGTTAGATAGTATTTTGTAAATTTAAGCTTATAATTCAATGTTTAATGGTCATAATTATTATTATAGAGTTGTAATTATTGTCATAAAAATATAGTATTGCCATAAGATATAAATGTTGTCATTCCTCTATTTTAAAATTTCTATAACTAAGTCCATACTCATAGTTTATCATTATTTATGAAGAAAAATAAATATATTATAAGTCCATTAATTATATTCAACATTATCTAGTAACCAATTCCATATTTGTTCAAAGGAAATTAAATTAAATACTATCTCATAGAACCATAGTTTGGACTAAATCTTCATCAACCATCGATGTTAGTTAATTTATTGTCTTGCTAAGTTAGGATAACTTTATTAATATATATATATATATATATATTAATGAATAAACCCACCCTTTGATAGTTAATTAGACCAAATATTTTATTATTTAATCTATCCAATTGATACCCCTTTTAAAAAAAAAAAAAATCTATTAATTTATTTATTTCCAAAGAACAATCTAACTTTAAAACTTATTTCGTTTAAGAATTAAATGAATATTAATGGAGTAAGTGCACGGTTCCCAAAGGGGCTTAAGTGGCCACTTTTTTCACAGAAATCGAGGAAATACTAACCTTGGGCGGGAAATTGAGGATAGCTACACTCCAAAATTTTAGATTGAACAAAACAGGACATGATCTGACTCTACTTTCTAAACTACTAATTTATTTTTTAAAATGGTTGAGATTAAGAGGGGTTCAAAGAGAGGGACACACACAAATTGTTGTTGTTTACGTGAAGAAAGGATAAACACCGCCAACTTGTGTGACTTTGAAACCGCGATGAACTTTGTAGTATTTTTAAAATTGCTCCTGTCAGTTAGATAATAGGCATATTAGTAAGGACCAGATATTTTCTGATAATTTTTTTAATGAATATTTAATTTTTATTAATTTTTTCTAAGTGGACACTTCCTAAAAAGAAATTTTTTGGCCGTGCTCCCCCTAATTTTTTTTTAAACTAATAGATTTTTTTTAAATTTATTTTTTTAAAATTGTAGAATGGAGTCTAGTTTCTAAAAATGTAATTTATTTCAAATTTTGATGAACGGTTAATTTATAGCAAAAAAAATACCAAACACTGCTTTTTGAAGAAAAATGAACATACAAACAAAAGAAATTATGGATGAAAGGCTTAACATTGTTAGAAAGTGAAAAAATTACATTATTGGAAAGCTAATAAAGAACCTAACATTACTCGTGTGTTCGATTTTCTTGATATTTGAACCAGATGCAATCTTGATGGTGAGCCGCAGACCCAATTATGTGAAAATTTGTTGAATTTGGAAAAAAGACATCTCGGTCTTTGGGAATGCCCTCAAGCCTTTGGGTTGGTATTCGAGCAAATACCAAAAAGTACATGCAAAGAAAACAATAACAGGCGATGTTATAATGTGACTTAGCGTTATTTATTAGTTTGGCCACAAAGTGTGACCATTTCGGTACACTTACCTAATTAGATATTATAAATAGCAGATACAAAAGCACATATGTATTTTAACACTAATAAAATAATAATTCATTTATTTATAAATTTTATTTTATAAAAATTGATTTATATTTGTAATAACATTAACCGGATTAAAGGAAAATAATTTCTTTGTAAATAAACATAAATGAGAATAAATATATTGATTTAAAGAAGAAAAATAAAATAGGAATAATAATAGTAGAAAGATTAGTTCCATTCTAGATTTAGTTGGAAAAATAAAAATAAATAAAGAATAGGTTGATTCTAGCAAATTTTCTAGATTTGATTAGTTATTCTAAAAGCAAATCAAAGTAAAGAATACCTTGATGTTGATGGAGTTGCAACAAATCTTCTCTTTGTGCCTTCTTCAACTTGATTCTTCCTCCTTCAATCCTATCCTTCTTCAAAATGATAGCATAAAAATACCATTCATGTGTTGTTGATGAGAGAAGAAATGGCCTCAATTTATAGACTTGAGAGGAGGTAAATGGAGGGTCAAGATTGGAGATTGATTCAACGGCTAGGATTGTTTGAGAAGGTGGGGTTTGGATTGATAGCCTCACTTTGTGACAAGTGTCACAAGAAGAAGGCTTTAAAAATAGGACCACATGGCATGGGGAGAGGAGCCAAGGGTGCTCACACATGTGTGAGCACACCTTGGGAGAAATGGATATGACAAGTCTCCACACCTTTCCCAAGACTATAAAATTCGTCACTTCTCTTTAAGTGACCTTTTAGGGGTTCATACTTTGCCCAAAAGGCCATATTATGTTTTCAATAAGCTTCCACCCCATAGGTACTTACCCTGGGGGTTCATTTTTACCCTAAAGTCAATAGAACAAGCCCAAATAACTATATGAAAGAGAATTCTAATTTTAAAATACAAAATTTGATTTGTGAGCACACCTTGGGTAGATGGGATGTTGACATGTCTATGACATATAAAAGAGAGGGTGGCGTGATGATGACATGTCTATGACATGTAATGGAGGGTTGTTTGATCATGTGTGCTCACACATGTGTGAGCACACATGGGGAAGCCATATGGCGAAAAGAGGAAAGGTCACATGCATGGTGTGAACTCCCACACAAGGGTGAGTGGGGATGAGTTGTAAGGTGATAGTGACTTGTGCATGCAAGTTACATGTGAGTGAGATTAAAATAAATTTTTAAATTTGAAAAAATATAATGAAGATTAATTAATCAATTAATTTAAGATTAACTAATTAATGGATTATGAAGGATAGTGACATCTCCCTAATCCTAATTAATTAGATTAAATGATGTATTATATTAAATTAATGTGACTTAGGAAAATGGATAATTTTATTATTTAAGTATAATGATAGATTGTGTCAATTAATAATGCTTAGGATAGGATGGGGACACTTGTCACTTAATGAATTAGCTTTTTATTCACAATTATTTTATTCATTTTTATTTTATTTTATTATTATTATTATTTTATTTTTTTCTCTAATACCATATGCTGAAATTATTAATGAAATATTTATTTATTAATATTGTTAACTTTTATTTGTTCCTTTTTAGGAGTGTGTATTTAATATTTTTTTTATTTTTTTTTATTTTATTTATTTATTTCTTTATTTAATATCTACCTTCTTCACACATAAATTAATTGTATAAAACCACTTACATAATATTACCACACAAAATTATAATATGTCTAAATTTTTAACAAAAAGAGGGTCATGACATCCTCCCACTACTACATAGAGGGGTGGTTTAAGACAATTTTTAAGACAATTTTTGAATAAATTGTCTTAACTTGAGACAACAAAAAAAATTGTGTATTGTCTCAAGTATTGTCTTTAAGCGAGTGTCTTAAAGTATTGTCTTAAAAATTGTCTCTATAAAGACAATATGAAATAGAAGTATTTTTGTCTCTTTAGAGACAATTTCACTTTTGTCTCTTTGGAGACAATAGTTGGGATTAAAGACAATATGTAAAATGTATTAAAAAAATAAACAATTTATTTTAAATATTTTTTTGTGTGGTTTTCAACATTCAATATTTTCAAATTCCCATCGTCCTTCTATTGGTTGGAGTTTTTATTTTTATTTTTCCAAATGCGATGGAAAATTATGATAGAAATTATCAATGATTTTGAAGCTGGGAGCAATGAATAGTTGTCGAATACGCAAAGCATAATGTTCATAAAAAAATAAAGAAAATAATGCATCATAATCCGAATTCATAAAGTTAATGCCAATAAGTATTTTTTTATTTATAGTTTATAAAACTATTCATACAATCATGAGCAACACGTACATCATAACATGGCGTGAAAAAATGATTCATTTCTAGGAAAGAGAAAATGTTAATATTTTCCTAAAACCCAGTGGAATATACTCAACTACCAGCATAACTCTTTTGAGCATGGCAAGGTAGCTTAACAAAGAGTTGACTCAATTTTCTGGACTAGACAATTTTGCTTTACAGTGGGAACTTTCTTCTTCTTGTGTGCTTGTGTCTGGTCCTCTCAAAGGCTGATAACCTTTCATTGTAACAATCCACTAAATCATGTACTTTGTTATTGATGAATGATAGGATTTCCAAATCGTTTTTGAGCATAGCATAGCCTTTCGAGATTTTTATACAATTTTGGAGAGAGTTGAATTCTTCCTTTAAGATAATCAATAGGGTGAAAGCAAAATTTTCCTACAGGAAAACAATATTAGATTTAACAAGTATTAAATCCATTTGCATTATTCGTTTAAAGAACCACAAATCCACAAGTCTCTACATATGAACTAAAAATAATAAAGCTGCAAATCAAACCCCAAAAACGTATCCAATTATATGTAGCCACTACACTGTGGTCATTTGATAGCCCAAAAGTGAAAATATGTGATCCCAAAAATTTTTTACACATATTTTCTTTCATATTAACTTACTGCTCAAGCTGGGCTGCAAACTATGCAACTTTAAGTTGGCACTGGTTAGCTGTACTAGTAACGTCACCTCAATAGAGCTCTGCAACTCACTCAAACTATTCCAAAGCCAATTCTAAATTTTCATCAACTTCATATATTTCACCGAATTCCTATAGAAAACAATATTTTGAATTTCAATAAAAATCCCTATCTAAAACAAACAGGTAAATTTACTCATAACCTGATCATCATAAAGATATTCACAAAATAACCATACAGCTTCTGAATGCCTTGTACATTACATCCAACCAAGAAATTTTTGTTACCAAAATATTTTCAGGGGACCAATGTTGTGCATATCAGGCTTTCTTGTCAGTACAAATTGAAAAAAATTCATTTGGAAAACACACATGAAATGATTCATGAAAATATAACAATTCTGATTTGATTAACAACTAATTCAAAGAAAATAGTGATTGCAAAACAATTAAGAGATCACGAACAATATAAATTGAAGCAAAATGCTAGCAGCCACCATACATAATGGCTATTGACATATAGGTCACTTCCGTCACAACAGTAGCACAACATTAAATTAAATAAAGCATGAAACAAATAAAATGTAAACCAAAAATGAATAATGTGTATTGATCACACAGCTAGACCAAAAAAATTAAATGAACTCTTGGTACTTACCGAATCGACCCGACCCCATGAAAGGCTCTACTTCATCCACTGCTGCATTAGCATCCCCCGGTTGCTCTCCCTACAGTGGCACCAAGAACCTATTCACTAAAACAATACTCAAATTTGATTCACTACTTTTAAAGCTTCTGCATGGAGTAAGATGAAGACATGTTATTATGCACTCACACAAGAACAGAAAACAAAAATTCATATGGTCCATACCGGATCCAATTCTTCTTCTAATGGTGAGAGCCATCTTTCATTTTGGGCATGTAAAGCTTCTATTTTGATTTGGTTGTCTTACAATCTTAGTTATGTTAGTGATTTATTTTTTGATGCAACTCCTTTTTGTCTTGAAACATTTCATCATAATATGAAGTAAACATCTGAAGTTGCAGGTGGAGCATCACAATCACAAAGTTGTCTTGTATATTGATATTCCAATTGCAAATACAATTATAAAAAGCATTAATCAGTCCTGTTATTAGTACTTCCATTGCGAAAACTGGTTTGAGAGGGAGATAAATGAAAGTGAACGGTAGGATGATCATCCCCAGGCACTTGAGAAAGCATTTTATTGCAATAGTTTATCTTATGCTGATAGTCTAATGCAACAGTTGTCATTAGATTTTTGACCTCTCCAACAGCTCAAAGAGTTTATTATGATACAAATTTGAACATTTTAAGAAACTTATTCTAGAACCTAAATGGCATGTTGTTCACTGTATCCAGGCCTTGAAAAGTGAGAGTCCTGATGACTTCCAGGATGCATTGCGAATTGTTATCAAATGCATTTATTGTCCTAAAATGCACTTCACCAAGGTAAGAACCATAAATGGTATGATTTCCAAACTTGTACACAACCAACCAAGCTGGTTGAAGCAACCATAATGTCTCAACTTTCTGGATCCAATATGTCAAGAAATAATTTAAACACAGGGAAGAACCATCTTGTCTGTTCATACTAGTGATTCTCATATGCTATTGAAGTCATCTTAAGATCGTTGCTATTGATTGTCTTCTTGGCAGTTTAATCTAATTCTATTATATTCAATGCAGGTTCTACATTTGTCAATGGAAAAAATTGGGACAGATGAATTTCCACTTACAAGAGTGGTTGTAAAACGTGCTGAGGTTGACATGAAGCACATCAAAGAAAACTATTTTAAACGAACGAGCAAGAAACTAGAGACAAAAACCAAACAAACTATGAAGTATGTGGATGTGTGACTGCAATAAGGCATGGAACATTAGGCTTAAAATAAAAATAATCAAGACAAGTTCATAATCATTCTAGTATTGTCAAAACAATCTAGAGACAAAAACCAAACAAACTGTTGTACGCAGAAAACATCCACTTTAGAATAATACCTGTATTTGATTAGATAAAACATAGTACACTAGTTATAACACATAAATTATAACTTGCATCAAGCATTTGGACACCTGTAGAACTACCAGTAAGGACCTTACGAAATTAAATCTTCCATCCACCACAATTCAAATAAAACCACACAAACTAATTAGGTCAAATCAGATGAAGCCAGCTCATAGACGAAGAAAAAATAATCAGATTAATAGAATGTTTATCACAAAGGAATATGACATCATTAGTATTTTATTATATACCTAATCAGAACTAAAAGACATCAAAAGTGCAAATGGAGGCTTGGAAGACAAGTGGCATGCCAACAAAATCATTCAAAATCAAAAAATAAGTATTTTACCTTGTAAAACGAAGTGAAGAAAAGTGCCAAATTCTGAATGAATGCCTGTAAAGCATATAGAATGTTTTAAGAGGTCATTTGTAAAGACAGTATAGTGAGAACTGGGGCATGCAAAATCAAACAGCTTAAATTTATTTCTTCGATAATGTGACATGTCTTTTAAGTTTTGTATTGCGAAACACCGTTAGATACTGCCATGCTATACAACATAGCAACAATGATTGCCACTGATTACCATTGCTGAAAAATACCTGTTCTTTAGTTAATCCATTTGGATAGGCTTTCTGGGATTTTTGTTCCAGGTGGTAGAATAACCTAACATCATGCATATTACAATATATTTTTAGAAAATATGCAAAGTAATAGATGTGTGGAAATAATAATCAAGAAAAAAAAGCATATTTCAAATCAAGACTAGCCAACGGACACATCTGCAAGAATGATTTTACTTACTCATTTCAAACATGAATGAGTTGCAATTCTCTAAAATTTACAAAAAGAAATAAAACCCGGCAAAAGTCACAAATTGTAGAAATTTATATAGACAAATCATTTATAATACCTGTAATTGCACCATGAAGATTGTATAAAGCTTCACAAATTGTGTATCATAGAAGTTCCCAAAATTGAGTGCTGAAACCTGAATAAAGAAATGCCAATTAAGCATGCAAGAACAAAATAACAAAAGGAAGAACCTTACTGCTACAGTAAAGTTAGTCAGAATACAATCAACATAGAAATAAAGATAACATTCTATATATTTGCAAGGATGAAAGCCAAGGTTTCTTAAGCTCACCGGTATCCAACAATACTTTCCATTCACATTTCATTTCAGAACAATCTCATCCTACAAAACAGAACAAACATAAATCAATTTGAGTAGAGTTTCTGGATTGTCTAATTACGCATGCTAACTTGTAAAGTAGATAAAGATGACAATAAAGAGAACCACAAGGATCTAACAAATTTAGAGTTATAAACAATCTACTTACCACTTTCCATGATAACAGTATGTAGATGTCAATAGGTGCATTACTTTGAATAACAATGTCCTCTTTTGGAGGGGAGTAATTTAAGGAAAATCCTTAAACTATAGAAAGTACTTTAAACTTTTCTCTTGTACCAGCGATTAGACTTCACAAAATTTATTGTACATGAAACATTATATACATTATATATATAAAGTAGGTGATGAACAGTGTATTGTATAAAACTAGGCAACTTTTTTCTTTTGAATGAAAACTAGGCAAGTTGCTTGCAATAATTGATGTAAGGAACATAAAAGGTCTTGCAAAAAATTATTTTGTTAAGTTATTCTCTTCTTCCAATAAGTCCTAAGAGCTAAACAAAAGCATTCTAATCTATATATTCTATTATTTTCTTATCCACGATCAATCCCACATGATTAGACAACAATAGATTCAAACACAAGAAGCAAATATGTCTTTTGTTAAGTTGTTTCTATCCATCCTTTTCCTTTATGTCCTCTTTCTATGAGGAACTATACTAATACGAGGCACTATTCTAATTGTGGGTGTCGATTGTTCATCACATTGAACACCCTCATTATTATTTTCTCCCACTTGCTCCTCATGTTCCTCTAGCTCATCTTCATGCTCACTACTTGATGAGTTGGTAATATTTTTTCAAGATGTTTGCTAGTTTGGAGGGTTTTATTGATATCACAAAGAGTTTCATAATTCGTGTAAATTACTCTAAAACATATGTTTTTCATCACTAACTAGTCCAATCTTTCGATCATAAAAATAATATGAAATATTACTCTATGTGCTACCAATTAAATCCTATGATTAGTGTTTCATTTCATTAAAATGATACTGCAAGTAGCAAAAACAACAACATAAATACCTGGTCCGCCATTTCATATAGACACCAAGAAAATAGCCTAATAGAAAGCTACAAAGAAAAGTGTGTGGATGCTAGTTAGGATGATGACACAAATAACTATTGAAATATATGAAAACATGTATCCCAAAAAAACCATAAAATTATTCAAAAATATAGCTTGAGCAACTAAAAAATATGAAGATTCGATTAAAACTTACATAGAAATTGATTATGAATTGGTGAAGTAGAATAACCAGAAATATAGTAAGTAGTTGTTAGAAAACAATTCTAAGTTTTTTAACTTGTGTTTAGAAAAGTTTTGAACAATATTTTTTATGATATTGGAATTCATGAAATAGTATATGCATTTCATATTATGTATATTAGATTGTAGCTTGTTTTGGCTGGAGTTTTCCTATCATACATTTTCAGATAGAAATTTCTAGGTTGCTGCAGGTATCATAAATCTAATACTACAGGGAAGGAAATGCATATTTGTTGCTGCTGCATACATTGTTTTTTTAGTGAGTAGACTACATTATTATGCATGCATAAACACTGATTTTTAGTTAGAGAATTATTGATCAGACCGGCTTTTATATTAAAGCTATCAATTACTATCATATTCTAGAGTTGCATGCCTCCCAATTATAGGCATAGACAAAGAAGTGATACCAAAAAAGGGAAATGAAACTGGGGCAAGTGACATACCTGAAGATTCTGCACAATTTGTGTCTTGTTGTCAATGAAGCCCTAATGAAGGAGGTATTGTCTTAAAATAAGACGAACCGAATCCAAGCTGCCTACAGATAATAAGACAATTGTTTTAGAATTAAAAAAGTAAAAAAAAATCAATAATGTGCAGCTCTAAATATCATAGAATTCAATCGCACTTACATAGGTAAAAATAAAAAGAATAAAGTAGTTTTTTTGGTAACTGAAAAGAAAGGAACCCTGATTTCAACGATGATCATTTTGCAATGAAAATCTCATGACAAAGGATAGATAAGTAGGAAGGAAATGTGGCGGTGAAAGTAGGGAGAAATAATAGCATGACTATCAAGAATGATATTTCAAAAAAGAAGGGAATCTATTATAGTGACAGGTCCCATAAGAGGTTAACATGTTCGTGCAAACTACAAACCATGGAAAGTGGAAGATATGGGTATAGCACAAATTTGCTAAGATTTGCACTAGTAGATAGCTTCAAAGGGAGATCGACTCTGCTTAAGAGTTTATAAAATGAAATATGGTGTTTTGCTTGCAAAGTCAGTTGTAGCTGAAAAAGTGGGAGAATTTATAGTATAGAGTTGAAGAAAAGAATGCAAAAATCTGTTTCCAAGAGATTCGATGAACTGATAGTGTTAAACAAAACAACTCAGAAATTTTCTAAGGATCCTTTCAATTCTAGAAGTAGTAACCATACTAGTTCAGTGCTAGCACAAGAGCAGAGAACATCAATTGTAGCTTATGGAAAGGGAAACTCTAAGAACAAGTATACAGTTTATGGTTGTGCTGCAGGAGCACCTTTGCAATCATGTAAATTCTTGAAAAGTGATCAATTTGGTGTTTTGACCTTGTAATAAGGTTAAATAAGTTATTTTGTACACTCTTAGGTCATTGTAAAGTCACTTGGTGTTTATTTAGTCCAAAAAGTGCAACAAACTGTAAAAGGTGTAAAGTCGTCAACATAATTTGCAAAATTGTAAAAGTTGCACAAAAAGCAACATTAGGAATATGAAGGGTCACCTTGGTTTTGGCATTGATATGTGGTTAGGAGGTAGTTAGAAGTTTAGGAGTCAGTTGGAATGCCTTTAAAAAGGCTTGTGTATGTTGTATTTGGTGTAGGTGATTGAACTTTTGAATCAAATGACGGAAAAACTTTGATTTTATGCATATTTCTAGAAAAATCACTGTTTCCAGGCTTATGTATGGTCTATACAGACTTAGAAACATGTAAGATTGATTGTGAATGTTGATGTTATCAATCACCTTCCTTTTGGAACAAGTTTCATGCATTTTGGTTATTCTTTGAGCAAGATATTGAGTTTTTTGTGAAGACAGTTCCAAACCCTCATTAGGGTA